>VNJT01006177.1:0-13545 GCA_008042655.1 Drosophila burlai | reverse complement strand
AGCAAACGGGTCCACCTCACTTAGCTGCTGCCCGGGGCTGCAAGTGTAATTAATTAGTTTTCAATTTCACTCTGCTAAATATGCATAATTTATGGCCCGGTGAAAGGACGGGGCGGGCAGCGCTCGGAGGAGTAGCCATTGGAGGCGGACCGGAGGGCAGCGTCAGCGGCTGCGTCATGGTCATAATAAAATCTACTGGCCATTACTTGTGCTTTCCTTTCGAGTGGCAACTCTCCGGTTCGTCCTGGGGTTTTTTGCAGCCATCTTCATCTTCCTTTCACTCCTTTTGGCGGAGCAATTTGTGTGCACCAATTACTTTGTTTGTTTGCCCGTTCGCCGTGCGACAATTGCAAAGGACAACTGCGACTGCAGCGCACTTCACTCCGCCGCGTTTCCTCTATTTCCGTTGCAAACATTTCCGTTTCGCATTGCTGCAAATTTATTGTTTCCTTGCGGGTTGCGGGCTGCGTGTGTGTGCGGCCGTGTGTCTCGTTGTCCTTTTGCGCGTCTCCTTTTTGCGAGAAGGACCCTTTCGGTGCGCTGCTTGAGCCCTGCTGCTTGGGCCTGGCACCTTCTAGTCGGAGACGACACGGGCTCGATCAAACAGCAAAATGGCGGCAAGGCGGAAGTGCCGTCCCTACATCCGCCCAACCACCCTCCTCAGCCGCCACGCACAAACGTTGTTGTGCGTTTCCGGCCGGAAATACGCATTTAGTTGCATGTGAAATTGTTACATTTTTGTCAACAGGCAAATTTATATTTATTTCTACGCGTTTCTTATTCCATTCTTGGCTATGAAAAATTGAAATGTCGTTTCTAATAAATCATTTTGCCGCAACTGAGAGGAGAGCTACTTGTTTGTTTCGCTTGCCGTCGCCGTCGCCAACTGTTTGTGCTTATTTCCGTTTCCGTTGGCCCAACGACCCTGGCCCGGCTCCATTTTTATTCGCCGCTCCTGGGCCCAAACCGGAGGGGGGAGTGGCGTCCGGGTCTGGCCTTACCTGGCCGGATATTTTCAGCGCCGTCATTGCAGCTGACATAATTAATTACCTGCTCGCGCGAGCTTTTCCCAGCGGCTGCTTGTGCCTCACCTGAGGCGAAGGCGACGGTGGCGGTGGAGGCATTGAGAAACAGGAAGCGGCCTGTCCTCGTCCCCAGATTTGCTGACAGGTGGCGGCAAAGGAAGCATCCAAGGAGACTGAAAGCAACAGCTCGGCCGCCGCCAGGACTCCCAACAATTATAATTGGTTCGTTTTAATTATATGAATTAATGCGGGGCCAGTCAGTTATTGTGGCGGCTGTGTTTGCCTTTGGGTAATCCACAGAGAACCGGACTCAGCCCGCTTCCAAATTGGGCCAAGAGATTTTCATTTCCATTTTTTCCGGGCGCCCGTGTTGCCAGAAACTTCAAAAGAATGGCAGCTTTACAAATATATTTTAAAGTGACAATAGGTAGAAAATATCTTTTTCTTTTTCTTTGCTTTTAATAATTATTTTTCTTTAAATTATGTTAAGCAGTTTATTTTTTAAACATTAATCAGTGACAATTTTTAAAAGAAGGAAAGAAAAAGATATGAAACTAATAATATGAAACGAAAAAGGTACATACATACTAGTTTGTATCCTGTGTAAATATTTAAACTGTTAAAAATTATCTATCCCATAAAACCCAAATGGCTTAAATAAAAGCAAAGAATGTCTCCTTGTTGGCTTTTGTATCAAATTAGCATGCATGAATAATGACGCACAAAACTTTCGTTTTATATGCATGCCCAGGTGACCCCAAATAGAATATTAAATGAATTCATTTTGCCAGATGACAGATGACAGGATGTCGAGTTAATAATCCTCCACCTGAAGCCCGGACTCAGTTTAGCAGACATTTATCCCTCGTTGAGCTTAAATCTCAATCGACTGGGAAGACAGATGGCACTTTTATCGTAAATGCAGGAGGAGGTCTTTTCAATTAGGAGGCATCACCACGAAGGCGCCACCAAGGCTGAATCGGCCATTATGGCAGTGCAATTCAATTAGACGCCGCTGGCAGGAAGTAAGCCCACAGCCGAAGGGGGTGGGTTTCTCCTCTATACGAGGAGGTGCTGCAGCGGATCACGGCCAGGGAGCGCACATTTGACAGCATGAAATTGAGTGAGCTGCAGGTCGTGCTAGACACACAATGTCTCCCTATCATCTCCATGCCAATACCCACACCCAGTCTCATTTCGGGCCTTCCAATCGAACCGAGGATGAACTATCTAGAGCACGATATATGTGGAGCTCGTACCTCAAGCACCTTGCACTCGCATGAGTTATCATTTCGGGCACATTGATTTATGCAGTCGGGAAAGCCGGGAAAGCAACCTGCATGCCTGCTGCTGAGATAAGAATTAATTGGCAAGTGCACTGTGCAAATAAATTGCATAGCCGGGCGGTGGTGGTGGTCTCGGTGTAGGTCTCGGATATGGAAACACACATGAAGCTGGTCCCCAGGATGGCTGTTGTTGCTGCTTTTAATGCAAATGTGACAAATGTTTTACGGCTGGCTGCGTATGCATTGACTCTGGGCAAACACCTGTAAATGGATTGAAGCCACAGCAGGAAGCCAGGAGCGGAAAACCCGCAACAAGGGCTTGATTATTTATCATAAAAATAGAACCCTACTGTGATGAAACCGCGTCTAAAAAGACATCCCTAGGGGGCTTAACAGATATTTTATAAGTGTAAAATTGTAATAGGAAATGGAATTCAATTTGATATAAAAACGTATGAATTTTATAAATTATTTTGTTTAAATTACTTTAAATTTGGTAAAAAAACACATTTGCATAAAGATTAACCTAATAAAGACCGAGTTTCCTTTACAATTATATCGCTAGTCCGCTCCTGGTCCACAACGCCGTATATTAGTTGCAACTGCAACTGCAACTGCAACAGTACCTCCTTTTATGTTTGCATTCCGGGCAGCCGGCTTTAAGCGCAGCTGGCCTTGGTGCCACATCCACACAGGGCCAACAGCGATGCTGCACCTCGAATGGCATTTTTGCCCATATTTGGGATTTGCATTGCCACATTAACTCGCCAGCCAGAGTGTGTGTGCCGTGTGTGTGGCTGACCGTGTGTTCGGTTAAATTTTGCTGCAAAGAGCGAAGAGAACATAAATTGAAGGGCAGCTGAACAACATTTGCAGGCGATCAATATTATTTCGCCTGCGGTGGGGCAATCAACGAAATGGAGAGTCCCTTAACAATGATGCATAGAGCGTGGAGCGGGGGAGGAGGCGTCATGGGTCCCTGGTGAATCCCCGTCTGCATGGCCAGAGAGTGTGCTCTGTATTGGGCCCAAACGATGTAATGTGTTCCGGTAGTGCTGATAATTTGTCCTTACTCTGGAAGTGAGAAATGGGATTCCTATTTGGATTGGATTGGATTATTCAAAAAAATACCAGACAATTTAAGATGAATTAAAAATAATTTAACAGTTAAGATCATGAGAAATATACATGACTTTAGTTATGTGTTAAAAATGCAATGCAAATACCACAATAAAATATTTCTATCTTACGAGTATATCAAAAATAATATTTTATATTATAATACTATTGATTATTATATAAAACTATTGATCTCTCTCATTCTATTCCCTTTGCCATCACTGCTTACGACAAAGATGCTGGTGCTTTATTGATTTCCCAGTTGATTGGGCTTCCTTAAATTATATTTATTACTTTCCTGAGAGGCTGGCACTCCCTTTGCGACTGCAGTTAAAGCTATTGACCTAATGCTTACAATCTGATGAAGAATCCTGAGGAGCTTTCGTGGGGCTATTATCAGCTGCTTTTCGTCTGGCAATCGGTTAATTACTTTCGCCCTAATGCGAATCGCTGTCTGCGTCAGCAGGATGCGATTCCTGCCGGCTCCTGCGGGTCTCTCGGTCTCCGTCGCTCTGGAACGCAATAAATTAGAAGTCGCTTTCATTGATTTCTGCTGAGAGCAGCAAGTAAACATTTAATTAAATTGCGACCCACTCTCAATTTCCGCCCCGGCAAAGGCTAAACACTTTTATATCAGTGGCAATTAAAATTACGTATACGTGATGTTGCCTGCCATCGCCCCTTGGGCATTGATTAATGGCCGGGCGTAGAGAGAGCGCAGAAAAAAACAGAAAGGAATATGCAAATTGAAGATTTATTAAAGCTCCACACCGGAGAGCTGGGACTGAGAGGCGGGATCCTGATCCCAGATCCTGGGCGTTAACAGTTGACAGTAATTTCCTGCATCTGGACGCGCTCAAAGCAAAATGCAATTTCCGATAGAGCGCCCCGCCTGTCGTTTTTTTATGCGAAATGCCCAGCTGCATGTGTCATCAGTCTTATGGCCAGGTATATACTGGTCCTGGGCGATGTTTTATGACGGCAAGAACAAAGGCTTATGACTGTAAATGAGCCTGAAGATGAGGCGGGAGATGAGGAAGCTTCAGGACGAGCTGGCGGAGGAGCACCTGCTCCAGTAAAAATAACGCCACATAAGGGAATGACAAAGTAAAAGGGCACATCAAAGCCGTCTGCGAAGGGCGGGTGCGAGTCGTCCTGCTGACCTCCTCCATGATGCTGCCAGACAGACAGCGGCTGACGGGAGTGGAGCAGGCATAAAGGAGAGTAATGGCAAAGGATAATGCGTGGCTTTTGTGGAGTGTGAGGACTAAAAGGATTTACCCCATGTGCCGCAAACTAGAGCACATCATTTAATATGCTCAAATGAGCAATACTTGCCCTGAAAAGCACCTTCAGCCGATGATGGGGTATAATATGCAATTTGCTAATCCCTTAAAGAGAATAGCGAACGAGTAAGGAAGATAACTTATAGGAAAATGTACTCAGTGAAGCTTTCTTTCTAAATATACTCGATATTTTAAAATTAAATAGTGGAAATATAATTATTATTTAATGATTTTAATAATGTTTTGCTCTTTGGTACTTGGGCTATAAAATACCTTTGCAAATGTCAGACGAGTACCTCTACCACTTATTTTGACTTTCTGCCTACAAATTGTTTTCGCTATCAAGATGTAGCTCCCTTATCAGTATTTCAGCCAACACCCACAATCGAAATAAATATTTACTTCTTACTTTATTTACAGAGATGGAACTAAAGTGAGTGAGGCAATGAGATGGCGCAGCAGGTTTACCCCATAAATTAAATAAGATTCGAGACGAGACTGGGGTAGACACACCAGGTGCTGCATCCAATGACGATGATTATTGGCTGTTTTTATCATACACGGATGCCCTATCCACCAGCAATCAGTAGTAGGCCTCGCATTCCATCTGGCGACGCCACAGCGCCCAGTCCGCACAGCCCACCGCCTCCTCGGTGGCCAGGAATCCTTTGCCGGCGGCGCACGTGAGTAGCAGAGGTGTGGCCGATGGCCCCGTGCAGAGGTAGAACTGATTGGGATCCGCGGAGGGCCAGGGCGACAGCAGGTGTTCGCCGCTGTCACAGCCATCTGACGACGACCCGACAACCACCTGCTCCTCCGGGGCAGGCTGGCAGGCCGGCCATTCGGCAAAGGGCAGGCAGCCGACGTGGCCGAGACCGCTGAAAAATCCCCGGCCCGCCGGACATCGGAGCTGCAGCGGTTGGCCAGCATCGGAGCACACGTAGAATATGTTGGGGTCCGGATCTCCCCACATGTCCGTGGCGTGTCTGCATGTTGCAGTCGCGGTTGTGTCGGGGCCGGAGGATGCGGATGCTGAGACCTCTCCCTGCAGCAGCCACAGCAGCAGGAGAGGAATATTCCATTTATATTTCATAAATAATTTCATCACGAACGGCTGGCAGGGCATTTATTGTGGCTCGCTCCCTCACTGTCGGCTTCTCCTTATTGCAATTTGCTAGTAAACACGGTTATTCCTGCACTGTTTCGGGTTTCATCATTTGGCCATAAGCTGTGCTCGTTAATAAATTTATTTGCTCCCTCCTCGTGCTCCGGCAGCGAACTGAAAAACTCGACTCGACTGATTGATGTCGTCGCCGCCATTGTCTTTCGTTTTTATACTCATGCTCATTGCACGACTTTCCATGTTCTCCCTGCAACGCTATCGGTGCTATTTTTACAGTCATTTTTCATCGGGCTTTTCGGGCATTATTATTTTGGACTAAAGTGACGTCATCAGCAGCACAAGCTTGCTGATTAGATAACCAGTCCAGTTTAAAGTTTCCTCAGCTCACGCGTGATAAGTTAGGTTCCGAAATGAACAGTACCGAAGATCTCTATCTGCGCCTGGCCGAAAGTTTCCAACTCTCATCGTTTGATTGGTCGGATATCGCGTTATTTGTAAAGACAATCTCTTTGGTTTCAAAAAAATGTTACTATCATCATTAGATAATGTATTGACATTTGTATAAAAAAAACATTAAGGCAGTCCTTTAGCCTTTTGCATTCTATATATTAATATAGTAGCAATTCTGTTATATCAAACAAAAATGCAATTCATTTGATGGTTTTATTGGTGTCCAAATGATTCACTGCGTATGAAATCACAGCCCAGTAAATTTTGACTACCGAAGAGCATACAAAACAAACACTCTCACATGTTCTTATCAAAGTGATAGCACAGACATTAATTGCCTTTCAAATGAAGCCAAATTGGAAATTATTGCTGCAGAAATCAGTCGAAAATTTAATTACGCTCTGCTTCCAGCCAGCCCAGATAATGGGGCAATGTTTTCGGTTTCGTCGTTCAGATGCAGGCCCAGCTGCTGTCAGAAGTTCTAATTGATTTGGCTTAGAGCGCCCGAAAGGAGCTCAGCTGGCGGCGGGAAAGAAGTCACTCTGTGACCAAGACCTTCAGGATAACCTCCATAACCTGCATAAAAAAGTTGGACGGGCGACGGGTTCCCGTCTGGCAGTTTTGCCGCCAAGTCACGTTGTCAATTCCACTTCGCTTTCTCTACCTACTTTTTGCACTCTATTTACGCGAGCACCAAGTTTAAATAGGCAAACTTCGCGGAGCTCCGGAAAAGTTGACAATATAATCGACATAAATTCCAATAGGCTTGCTATCGATGGGAATTCAATTAAAACTTTCCGGGGAATATACGTAGACGTGAGCGCAGCAGGTGATACTAAGGCCCAAATTTTTAGCACTCCAAGAGCAATTTATACTCCGGTTCCTGGAAGGCGCTCATCACTTAGCCAGCCACTTGAGACGCGCGATACCTGCCAAAGACAGCGCATTCGAAATTAGTTAAGAATTCGCCATTATCTCCATTCATAACATTCAAAACACCAGATAAGCGGTGTTCAACGCAGCGTATGAGCAACACCAGAAGCCAAAACAGGCCTCGAACTACGTTCATCATCCGAGGTGTCAATGATATGGTGTAGCTCTCGAGAGTGCCGATAAGTTTCCCGATTGGATAGAATGTTATAAAAGCCCAAACACTGGCCTCAACATCGTTTAGTTTGTCTTAAATTTTTGAATCGAAAGGAAGTAACAAAAGGAATCATGCTGAAAGGTAAATAGTACGAAAGTAAAACATTAATAACAGAAAATATATAATATCGAAATATTAGAAAAGTCATTTTTTCCTGAGTTAAATCACTTAATTAATTTAGAAATATATATCTAAGATTATATTAGATATATTATATATTATATTATATATATTAATATATACATATGTATTAGTAATATAGTTAGGAAACTCATATTACTTCGTTTTAGGATAAAAATAATCCCTTGATTTTATACCTAATAACCAATAAATTCTTAACAGGCCTCGTGATCTTCTGCGGCCTCCTGGTCCTGGCCTTCTCCGCCTCCTTGGGCGCCGTCGATAGCGATGTCACCACCGAGTGCCAGTCCGAGGACGAGCTGTGGGGCAGCGAGGACATTCGCAAGTTCTACTTCTGCCTGGACGGCGAAGTGATCTCCGACGAGTGCGACGATGGCTACTACTTCGTGAACAATGCCACCGTCTCCGGCTGCCTGCCCTCCGACCTGATGAACCCCTCCTGCGTAAATTCGGTGGCCGCGGTGCCTACCTGCACCGATGGCACCCAGTTCCAGCCGCAGGCGAGCAGCAACCTGACCAACTTCTACGTCTGCACCAGCGAGGGCGTCAAGGAGCTACCCTGTGAGAACGGCAAGGCCTTCGTGGATGCCGGCGGATACCTCGGCTGCTTCCTGTGGACCCAGTGGCGCTCGTTGCGCAACTGCAGCGACGGCTGATTAATTATAGTTCTCCAGCGACTACTTATCGCGATTAAAAGTGTCCAAATTGAAATGTTATTAACTTAAAATTGATTGGAAAATAATTGATATATGAGCGGCGGTCGAGTGGGCAGCTGGTATGATAAGGTATGACACGCATTGAGGCCTCATTTCCTGGTTGGGCAGAAAATATCAACAAAAATCGATTGGCCATAAATCTTGGCCAAATACAAAATTACACGACAGCCGCAAAATCATTTCCCAAGAAAATTCCCCAGCAATCCCAATCAATGCACTTTGTCTCGGGTGCGTGCGTGTTGGTGATTGCCATGGCGAATGGAAGGATTGCCACTGAGGGTTCGTCCTTTGCGCAACACCGCAAAACAATTGTCGCCGCAAACTTTTGCGCAAAACAAACAACGACCGACGAGGGGGGACAAATTACAGGGCCAAGGACCAACTGCAGGACATGCTCCTGGTTTTGCTGAACACATGTTTCGTCTGCCATCGTCGGCGAGTCTTTTGGAGGTCTTTGGACCCAGAGTTTCTGCATCGAACACTCTGAAAAGTTGAGAGTAATATTTGTGAACCAAATGGAATATTTTCTTCAGGCAAAGCACTGGAATTGTGATATTGGTTATTTGTTGGGAACACTTTAAGGTTTACTTCCTTGTCTACACTACTCTACATAGTTTAATTCTTCTTGAAGAGAGTATTTTTTCAAGTGTATGGTGTGCGTCAGGACTAAAAACGAGTTTAAAGTGCGATGCTGGCCTGGCATTAGTCTTGCTCCTGGTGTGTGCCGAGTGCAACATGAAACCAAAAGTTGCCAATGATTGCATCAGCGGACCCAAAGGGACTCACGTGGTTGAATTCGCTGCTGGCCGGTTGAGAGGAGATCTAGTGGGTCTTAGAGTGATCCATCCCGTGCTCCTCCTTTTTTCTTGGTGCACTCGGCTCCCGCCCAGCTCCCTGCGCTCTCTTTGATCACTCGCAGACCCATCCGGCTGGGTAATAAATGTCTGAGTGGTGGCCAGGCAGCGAGGGCAAAGTGTCAGTGACACGGAACTGCAGTTACTCCTCCGTTGCTCCCTGTGCTCCACTGCCTCACTGCCACCCCAAATGAGTTAGTCAGGAAATTGCATTATTTGTCTTTGGCCGTTGCGGGCAAAAACCGTGTGTGCATAGTATGTGTGGCTGTGCCAGTGCCTGGACAATGCTGTGGGTGTGTGCTATATGTGTGGCATCACCTCCCATGGGGCACGGCACTAACTAGTGTGGTCGCCACCCCTAAACCCACCACAATTCCAGCCCCATTCTTCTGCCACTGCTCGTTTTGCTGCCTCGCCAGCCACTTTAAATGGCGTGGCTATCTCCGGGCCTCGCCCGTCACACATGCGAGTTTTCAAACGCTCCAAAGTCAGAGCAATCTTTCTGCTCCATTTCCGCCCACTCCTGCAGCTGTTGCCGCAGCTCCTGCTGTTCCTGCTGCTGCTCCTTTTCCAGCTCCTGTATGCCTCTGTTGTTGCATTTTAATTGCATGGATGCCTGGGCCGTTCGGGCCATTAATCCTGCAAAAGTTTTGTGCAAAAATTGCGAAAGGGGATTTTTAAAGTCACAACTGTCGTATGTTATCAGCACACCCGGGGAGATTCGCTCTCAGAGAAGAGTGTGTGCACTGCAAGGAAAGCCTTGGCAATGTCCTGAATTTTTACAATTTAAATTTAAATAGGATATAGAGCAAGAAAATATAAATATTTTGTATTGTTTCATTTCGAGCTGCACTAATGTCTATTGTAAATAAGTTTTCCTGTGCCTCCTGGGACCGTGTGGAGTGTGAAAATGCTCAGTGCTCGGTCTGAGTTCTCGAGAACTCGCTGAGAACTTGGGACTGTAGTTAAGAGTTGGACTTGGCCGGACCGACTGCCGCAGCGGTGCTTGGATTTAATTGAGTTTACAATTGTTTTGTGGGCTGCGCTCAGCTCCTAAAGTTTCGCCTGTGGGCTGAAGTGTTGGCGACTCTGTTCTGATCTCCGAACCCTGGTCAAAGTGTTGCTGCTTTAATTTAGTTTTTGAAGCTAAAAATACAACTGACCACAGGGCGCATACGCAATGTGCTTGCAGTTTTCTCCCCTTCTTATTATTTCCTTCGATTCAATGTCGCAGTGGCACAAGGCCCTTCCTTTGGCATGGGCATAATTGGCATTTTCAGACCTCCACCATTGAGTGGTGACAGTCGGCGTAGTCCTGTTCCTCCTCTTCTTTTTAGACCCCTCTGCTGCGGCTTCCGTTGAATGATTTTTCAGTGCGCGCATTTTCGCGCTTGAATTGTTTGCGTTGCGCGGACCAGAGCGGGCGGACGGCGAGGGGCTCGGAAAGTTGACTTAAACTTTTCCACTTGAATGGCAGCGGAAGGTTTTATGCGCCTCACTTCCAGTGCCAGTTCCAGTTCCAACCCCCCTGGCAGTGGAGCGCCTCTTGTGTCCTATTGTGCTGCAGCGGCGCATGAAAGTATGCAGCATAAAATTTGTGCTCTGCAACAAATAAATATTTGACCCTAGCGCCCAGCAGGGTGCAACGCATTCCTCTCTCCTTGCACAGCCCTTAGTGCTGCCGATTCGGTCTTCTTTTGACAGATATGTTAGTTTTCTAAGAGATTCCCCAGAACAAATTCTATTTATAACAAGAAAGTATTTTGTTTTATTTAGAGGTCTGAAAATTGGAATTTTTGTAAATTTGTGAGTTATTTTTAAAATACAATATCTATACGTTAGTATTGAATTATATATCGCTTAAAGTTTTAAATATCTGTATTTAAAAATATACAATGTTTTAAATATAAATATTCGTATTTTTTTCCAATTTTAATTTAGAAAGTTTTCTTTTATGATAATATAAATAAATATTTAAGGAAAATAATACATCTACAGTAATTCTCAACTAATTAATAATAATTAATAATTAATTAATTAATAAATTTTATACTTTTTCTATTAAGCGACTATTTTTCATATTTAAATGCTTTCTTTGTATTTATTGTTTATCACCCAACTATTCCATTTGGCAAATATGTTTTTTTGGCATCACTGATGTGAGCTGTTTTTCCCCAGTTTGCATCCCTCCTGCATAGTAGTTCACGGCGCCGTTGAATTTATATTTGCACTTAACAGCCAAGCAAGCAACAAGGAGAGGCGCAGGACCACGAGCTAGAGGAGGGGCAGGAGCGGAGAAAGGACCAGAAGCAGGACCAGGAACAGGAGCAACAACAAGGACAACGACAACGATGGCGGCAACAATGCAACCGCAGCCCACCAAGGCACCACTTTCGTGAGGGAAAAGTTTGTTTGGCTTATTTTTCGGTTACAAATCAAATCCAAAATCGCATTAAAATTGCATGCAGCGGAAAAATTGTGCACCCAACTCGGTTAAGGGGTTGTGAAGGAGCCCCAAATAACCGCGTAACCAGTAACCAGAAGCCGTGCCACAATAAGGACGACAACGAGTGCAGCAGGATCAGGACGGAAAGAGGGTGCTGCTGAAGTGCTTATTGCTGTTGTTGTTGTTCAAGACATTTTCTGCGGTACTTGATTGTTGCCGCTGCCATTGCAATTGAATTTTTGCGAGACGAAATCACTTCAACGCCTTCGATTTCAATTTCCGCCACATTTCAAATTTGTATTCAGTTATTGCATTTTGCCCGTTTCTGCATTCGTAATCGCTGCTTTGCTGAGTTTTTGCATTTTTTTTCGTGGCCAGGGGGTTGGCTTCTCCTCGTTCCAGTTTGATTTGGATTCACTGAGCAAAGAGCCAAAGTTGCTTTTTAGATATTGATCGCGGAATTGGTTTCTCGCTGATCGTAATTGCATGAGTGAAAAGTAAAAAAACCAGGAGCTTTATTTTAATTTTTGCCATTTTTAAGGCTTTATTGAGCTTCAGTGTTACCCAATTCCTCAGATTCTGTTAAAACAGTTCCTTAAAATGATTTCTCTAATGATTATCTCAAAGATTAGACTCAAGAGCTGAAAATCCAAATGAAATACAGACTCCTCTTCGCTTGTACGCCTTCTGTCCTTTGGCATTCAATTTCTAACTACTCCGTTTTGTCATCTGCTCTTTCCTATTGTCTTCTTTGGGTTTTTCTTTTCAGATTGCTTTCCTTCGCCTCGCTTTGATGCACCCCAGCTTTCACCTGCCGTGTGATTCGATTGCTTTGCGATTGGACACGCACATACATAGAGGTCCTTTCTCGGCTTTCTGCTCCCCATTTTCTGTATGCGGCTTTCACCGCCTCTGGTTACGCAAGGGAGGCGGAGTCTTTTTGGTGCGGCAACGGTAACCCGTTACAACATGGTCATGCCGGCCGCAGGTTAACCCATTAACGAACAATGGCCACAGAGCAATCAGTGACTTTGAGAACATTGCCTTTGGCAGGGAAGTAAATAAAACGACTTAAATGGAGATTGTATAGAAGTTGCTTACTAACAAATGATTAAATATTTTTATATTCTTAACAATTAAGTTATTCAATTAGAAAAATTCATAATATTATTTGTAGAGCCTCATAAATATACAGCTTATTGTGCCTATCGTCTTCAGAACTTTAAACACTATCCAACAATTTTGTTACGTGTTTATGTGTATGGCTCAAGGGTGGCATCTAATGGGTTAAACAAGTCGGAGGCCCAACCACAACCTGATCTAGGACTTTCGAGCCTGCCTCTCTCGTTACGGCGGCTTTCCTGCAGTTGTTGCTGATTTTGCTGCTGCTGCTGTTGATGTTGCCGTTTGCCGTTGCCGTGGCTGGTCCTGGTCCTGGTCCTGCTGCCGTTCCTGTCCCCGGTCCCATTTCTGTTGTTTGCTGTCACTCGAGGACGGCGAGGCTGTCTGGCTGAATGGCTGAATGGGAGGCGGTTCCTGGCTGGAGCTGGCGTTGTAATGGCGAGGCATCAATATCTCATTTGTATAACATATCGCAGTCAATATGAGACACGTGTATAAGTATCTAGTTTACTTTGGCAGTGTGTGGGGCCGGTGGTTTCGTGTGTGTGGCATAGGGGTGCCGCTTGAGTCCTAGGAGGCGTGGGCGTCCGTTGCATGTCATTGTAATGGTATCATGCTGTAACAGATTTCTGTTTACCTTGATTTACATATGCACAAAGGGGGTGACAGAGGGCGACAGTGGGTGCAGGGGGAGCCAGCCGCAACAGAGCAAACAAACGAGGAACTGCTCACTCCAACGCCGTGGCCCGTAAATAGAAAAGAAAACACTTAAGCATGCACTTAGTCTTTGCGCCTTTCACTTCGTGTCGATGGCGATGGCGATGGCGATG
>VNJT01006176.1:0-24490 GCA_008042655.1 Drosophila burlai | reverse complement strand
AGGAGTTCAACCGTCACCTGGTCAGCTATCCAGATGTAAGTATCCATAAAGCTGTGTTCTGTGTGTGTGTGTTCGAGTCCCATGCACCACTTCACTGCGCCCCACGCACCCACTGCATCCCGCCTTGTTAACGAGTGTCTCTTCCCATTGCCACGCCCCCATTCGCACCTGCGCTCTCTCTCAGGTGTGCAAAAGCCCCAGCATATTCTCATCGCCTAACCTAGTCGTACGGCTGAATGGCAAATACTACACCTGGATGGCTGCATGTCCCATTGTCATGACAATGATCACCTTCCAGAAGCCACTAACCCATGTAAGTTGTCCCCCTGTACATGCCTCTTGTGTTGCTCGTGCTTGCTGCTGCTGCTGCTCGTGCTCTCTAACCCCCCGACTCTTTAAATCTGATTTGATTACCCTTCGACCTGCCCTCGACGACCAGGATGCCATTGAGCAGCTCATGTCGCAGGACGGCAAGTGTCTAGCCAGCGAGGACAAGCAGGAAGCGGCCGCCCAGGCGGACAGTGCTGGGCAGACGAGGCGCTACTGGTGGAGCTGGAGGCGCTCGCAGGATGCGGCGCCCAATGCCCATGGAATGCCTCTGGGCAAGGATGAGAAAGGTAGAGTTCAAGTCACTTGATCATCATGAGAAGTTAAGCTAACGCTTTGATTCGTACTTCCACAGATGGTGATCAGGCTGCGGTGGCCACACAAACCTCGCGGCCCATCTCGCCCGACATTAGTGATCCAACGCTGAGCAAGAGCGACTCCCTGGCGAACGCAGAGAACACCTCGGCGCTGGTGGACAACCTCGAGGAGCTGACCATGGCCTCCAACAAGAGTGACGAGCCCAAGGAGCGCTACAAGAAGTCGCTGCGCCTGAGCTCCGCGGCCATTGTAAGTCCCACGATCCTTTGACCTTTGCAAAAATCCCACTAAATCGATGGTTTCTCTCTGGTTTCTTTAGAAAAAACTAAACCTGAAGGAGGGCATGAACGAGATCGAGTTCAGCGTGACCACCGCCTACCAGGGAACGACGCGCTGCAAGTGCTATCTGTTCCGCTGGAAGCACAACGACAAGGTGGTCATCTCGGACATTGACGGCACCATCACCAAGTCGGACGTGCTGGGCCACATTCTGCCCATGGTGGGCAAGGATTGGGCACAGCTGGGCGTGGCCGAGCTGTTCTCGAAGATCGAGCAGAATGGCTACAAGCTGCTGTACCTCTCGGCCCGCGCCATTGGCCAGAGCCGGGCGACACGCGAGTACCTGCGCTCGATACGGCAGGGCGACGTAATGCTGCCGGACGGGCCGCTGCTGCTCAATCCCACATCCCTGATCTCGGCCTTCCACCGCGAGGTGATCGAGAAGAAGCCGGAGCAGTTCAAGATTGCGTGTCTGTCGGACATTCGTGATCTCTTCCCCGACAAGGAGCCATTCTATGCCGGCTACGGCAATCGCATCAATGTGAGTTTAGTGGGAGTCCTCTTATAAGAGTATAAAGACTGATTTCGATGTGAACTCTTTCGCAGGACGTGTGGGCTTATCGCGCCGTGGGCATACCCATCATGCGCATCTTCACCATCAACACCAAGGGCGAGCTGAAGCACGAGCTGACCCAAACATTCCAGTCCTCGTAAGTAGAGCGATTCCCTTGATCCTTTGCCTAGATGTATCCGCACATGTGTCTCTCTCTATATATATTTATGGTTCCGGTGTTGCTCATTACTGAACTCATGCCACACATCCAAAAACGTTAACCAAAAACGCAAAAAACCAACGCTAATTGGCCCAAAAGTCGTATTAACTTCATTTACGTAACGCTAGGTGTTTCCCGACTAAGCTGTGTGTTGAGTGTGTACTCTCCCTATCTGTTTAGTATTTCTATTCATTGAACGAAACGCACCCCCAATCGCAATCAATCAAACGATAGCCTGCCTTCCTGCCACATCCAATTCAAGCATTCTCGGTGTTCAAATTTACACACAGTGGCTACATCAATCAGTCGCTTGAAGTCGACGAGTACTTTCCCCTGCTAAGCAACCACGACGATTTCGATTACCGGACGGACGTCTTCGACGACGAGGAGTCCGAGGAAGAGCTGCAGTTCAGCGATGATTACGACGTGGACGCCACCGAGCAAGCTGTTAGCGACTCTAACGACGACGAGGCGATCTATGACGATGATTTTGCCAACGATGATGGCATACAAGAGGACGCCTCCGGCAACGAGCAGTCCCCCGATGTGGGGGAGCTCATCATGCGGGTGCGCCGCCAGTCGTCCACCAAGAACAAGGTGGAGCTGGCCCTGGCGACCAGATGGTCGTCGAATTCCCAGACATAGCTTCGATGAAAGCGAAAACAACAAATTGTGATAAGTTTTCTAACAGAGTTAGGAAGGAGTGTGTCCTATATACTAGTTGTATGCTATAAATGATATTTGATTTAATGTATGTGAGTGCCAGATCCGCAGACTCCAAGTTTGCGGACCAGTTAAGTTTGGAAAGTATTCTGCAGCAGCAGCAGCAGGTCTTTATGTTTAGCTTTAAGGAGATGAAATCTACGAGTAACTATAGATAAGCCACGTTGACCAAATAAAGTCTACCTGATATTCTTTTTCAATGTGCCGATGATGGTAAATCTTTTATTTTGTGGCATGAGTTCTGAGCTACATCCGGTTTAGATTAGGTTTAGATCTTGCATATTCCGGGGGCGTCCCTTGGCCATTGCATACCCTCGGGCTGTGTGCAGATCATAGCATTTCCCCAGGCGCTGCTCACAGTCTCATCCCAGCATTTCCTACTCTTCTACAGATACTGCAGCATGACGTACATTGTCGACCAACTGTTCCCGCCGGTGAAGCACGACGAGGCCTCTGCAGAGTTCTCCAACTTCAACTATTGGCGCGATCCCATACCGGATCTGGATATACCCGAACTGGAGGTGACGCCAATCAAGGCCATCGAAATGGCCACCCTGCGACCCATTCCCGAGAAGTGAAGTGCCGCGCGAACTATAACTATATAACACTCTCTCTATGAAGCAGATAGCGCTTTCCCCCCCCACTTCTTCTCTAGATGTGCTTACCAAAAATTCAAAAATATGTATGCATCCTATGACCCTGCAATTCGCATAGCTGGCGGCCAGCATTCGTCCTTCGTTTCCATCATTTTCATTTTATATTTTATTATAAATCCTAGTTTCTAGCTAAATTTGGGTAGACCTGAGTTGTAATCCGAAATTGAGTTTATTTATACCCGAAACCCGATACCCGAGATACCCGAACCCGGATACCCGTGTAGTAAGTTCCTTTGAGACGCCTCTGCAAGTTCCAAGAAGCTGCAGTATCGGCTGGCAGTTGTGATTTTCGATTTCATTATTATTTCCCCGTGTGATTTAATTTAAATTAAGGTAATTGTGTGATGAGGTTTTATTTGGAGTTTCTTTTACTGAAAACTGTGCTCTAGACCAGACCTATGTATATGTATAACTGATTACTGATAGTGTTTCAATATAAATAAATGCTTTGAAATTCTGAGTAAAGCACCACCGGGTCTTTGTTTATGTTTACTTTGCGATGGAAAGTCCCCTGGGGGCTATATGATATCTGAGTGGATATCTGGTGCCACTCAATTCCCATAAGGAGGAGGAGGAGCCACTCATGTTGCAGTGGAAAATTTTCAAATGTGGACGGCGGGGGCTCTCCCATCTTCTATGACATCCCCTCCCGGGGACTGTGCGTTGGCGGCGGGGGCAAATTTCATTTGTCAACGTAATTTTGCCAATTCAATTAATGCTCATTTAATGCAGAGCAGACTGGGACCCGGGACCCGGACCGGGCCCTCCCATCCACTCAGCAGCAGCATACACATTGGCATACAAAGGCCCACGGCAACGACGACCAACGAAGTGGGCAGTTTAAGTGGCCACAAATGGTGGGTCCGTCGATCGGTCGGTCAAGCAAACTACTCGGCACATCCACAATTGCCTTTTGTCCAGGGGATTAAACTCTCCCAAAAAAAAATTGAGGTGATTTGGCTTTCAATTTCAGTCTGTCTGCAACAGACTGGATCAAAATCGGATTTCTTTATTATTTTGATCAGATTTAAAGCTTGCGGATTTATTACTTTGTATTACAGATTTATGTAATGAGAATAAAGAAAATAAATTAAATATAGTTTCAAAATGTGATTTCTTATTTGGATACCCGGTTTCCAGAGGGTCAACGGTTAATGTATGTTACAGACAGAACATAAAAAGCATAAAAAACATTTATCTAATTATATTCATAATCACCAGGCAAGTCGATAAAGCCATGTAAGAAATTTCCTAGAAATTGTTCTATTGTTCAATTCATATTTAAACTTTTCTCTTCTACGAAATGAAACTAAACAATTGCAAATAAGAGACCTTTTCAGTACCCAACAAGTCGCCAAAGTGTATCTGTATCTAAGCAGATTGTAGGAAAATTTATAGTGCATAGTGCTCCTTCCCTCCGTCAAAGACCCCACCCCATGCGAATCAGCATTATTATGTTTATACACTTGGATCGCACAGCCCCTCCAGACACACAATTGAAATTTAAGCAGATTTAGTAGCTGTTTATATTAATAATGTCGCTGCTTGGAATCAGAATCAGCTGATTCGAGGCAAGTGATTATGGTTATGTTTGTACAACGCACGACCAAGTACAGTAGTCACTGGACAAAGGCATCCCCATGGAGGCTACATTTCTGAGCGATTCATACTTAATTGAAAATGTATTCTTCCCTTATAGAAAATACAGAAAAAACAGACAAAAAGGACCTGAAAATCCTCATGTTTAATCTATTCTAATACGTCTTTGGTTAAGACCCTCGGCTGGATTAAAAATTTCCATAATGAGCTTTAAATTACAGCCAGCGTGCGGTGGTGAGTGCAACTCAATTGAGCGCCACTCAGAGTCGCCCCACAATTGAGTGCGACACACACTCACTTGGGGCTCGGTGCTCGGAAGGTATAAAAGCGTGAGCCGGCCAGTCCAGAACCAACAGTTTCCTCCGATTGACCACTGAGCGAACACTCCCAGTACCCATTCAGTGCCATAATCTTCTTCGCAAGAAACATAAAAACCAATTTCAGTATGAAGAACGCCATTGCCATCCTGCTGTGCGCCCTGCTGGGCCTGGTGAGTAGTCTTCAGCAGTGAAGTGGAGAGCCGAGGCTGACCTCCGATTCGATTCCCGTTCGCAGGCCTCCGCCACCGAGTACAAGCTGCGCACTCCCGAGGATCTGCAGGCTGCCCGCAAGGAGTGCGGTGCCAGCAGCAAGGTGACCGAGGCGTTGATCGCCAAGTACAAGACCCTGGACTACCCTGACGATGAGATCACCCGCAACTACATCAAGTGCATCTTCGTCAAGTTCGACCTGTTCGAGGACACCAAGGGCTTCAAGGTGGAGAATCTGCTGTCGCAGCTGGGCCAGGGCAAGGAGGACAAGGCCGCGCTGAAGGCCGACATCGAGAAGTGCGCCGACAAGAACGAGCAGAAGTCGCCTGCCAATGTCTGGGTCTACCGCGGCTTCAAGTGCTTCCTGGCCAAGAACCTGTCCCTGGTCCAGGCCGCCGTCCAAAAGAACAACTAAGCACACATACGCAGCGCAGCACCCAGCACTTTCCACTCAATTTTAGAACCGCGAAAGGAGATCACAAGCCAGCATTTTCCGGCTGGAAATGCCCTCTCTGGCTCTCTGCATTCCTACAATTGAAATAAAAATCATATAATAGTGCTTGAAAAATGAACTGCTCCATTTATTTCGCTGCCACACACACACATCATGCATAAGTTATTAGGCCTAAAGTCCGGGATTACGTAGCTCCTAGAGTTGCTGGATGGGAGAACAGGATACCAGGCGGTCGTCCCAAGAAAACCTTGTCCCGCCCAAAGGAAAGGCATTGTTCGCTTGTTTAATTCGGATATATTTTTGTCATCTTTTCATTTTCAGTAAAATGCAACTTCTCTTTTGTTTACTCTATATATTTTTTTAATATATAAATTCTGCACATTTTCTTTTCTTTTCTTTTTTTTTTATATATATATTTTGTAGAATTTCTTCTTTTTCCAGCGTTCTTTCTGTCTTCTTTTGTATATATATATATTTTTTATTATATTTTTCATCCTTCTTTTACTCAAGTTGCCATTCTTTTAACTTCTTTTATTATGGTTTTGTTTCTTCTTTTCTTTTTCTTCGTTTCTTTTTTTAGATATATATTTTTCTTTTTATTTTATATTTGAAAAATAAAATGTGTGAAAAGAGGGGTGTTTGGTGTATTGGGTGCTTCAAAAAACATTATAGCCAAGTCAAGATATATAACGTTTTCCATGATGATTTTTTAGTATTATTTTTTGTCCAAGTTTCTTGATCTTTTTCGCCTGTTTACTTGCTGCAGATGCATTGATATTTTTTTTTGTATTGAAACGAAATATTTTTTTTCTGGCGCTTTCTCTTGTGACTTTTGTTTTCGCTTTTTTCTTTTTTTCAGTTTTTTGTTTTTTGTTTTATTTATTTAGCAAAGAAGTTTGGCAATGAAATAATGTTTTTTGAAATAATATTGTAAAAAAATCTGAAATCAAATATTTATTGGATTAAAGAACAGTGTCGGTTAAATCAAATAAAGGCTCTATTGGTCGTCCCCCAAAGGCAAGTCAATTACATGGAATATATTTAAAATCAATCAGTCTTAGATGTCAGATATAAGAATCTATATGATCTCTTAAATAGCAACAATTGGTTCTCATTAAACAACTTTTTTCGGCCTCTCAACTAGCTTTAGTCTGTTAATATTAAAATTCAAGTCTCCATTTACCAATATTATTTCTAAAGTTAGAGATATTAACGGAATCTCTCCACAAATCTTCATAAGTTATTCCAAAAAGAGCTTAAGGTTGATGTGAACTGAGAGCATTTAATCGAAAAGAAGAGAACCGAGAGAGAAACGTAGTGTCGTTAAGGCAGGAACTACAGAAAATTCGTAACATTTATAATAAAAAAAATTACATTAAATAATTAATTTAAATAATTTCTTTAATATTTATTTTAAATAACTAATTTAATTGAATACCCTACAGCTTTACATAAAATGCTGACCCAAAGCTATAAAAAATCTCTCAAGAAATGCAGTATCTTAAAGATAGGTATAGTTTTCCACTCCCCCAAATTAGGCACAAAAGCAGTCTCTCGTTCGTTAAGGTTCGTAAATGAGTTAGAAGAAATTAATAAAACACTTACCTTACTAGGGTTTTAATAAAACAATAATCAGTAGGGAGCATAGTAATTGGCGCGACCGCGGTAACCCCTGCTGAAACGAAAGACAGACCGGGATTAGTTTGGTCCAAGCGCCACCAGGCGGGGGCGGTAGCCACTTACATTGCGCGTCGGGCGCCTCTGAAGGTGGAGTGACAGCATGAACCACGGGAGACGCGGGCTCCTCGGCCCCGGAAGCTGCCGCGGGCGAAGCGATTTGTGGTGGAAAGGCCAGGGCGGTTTGTGCGCTTCGACATCACCTACAAAAAAGAGAGAAAATATGATTTATGACACATTCATAGAAAACAAGGCAATAAAGCTAACTCACCTTGATTTGGCGACCCCGGAAGAGGGTCTCGTTCATGGCCAAGGCAGTCTCGACGAACTCCTTCGATCCGAACTCGATGTATGCAAAGCCCTTGGGATGGCCGTCAGCCTTGTTGCAGAGGATGGTGACGCGGTTGATGGTGCCACAGCCGTGGAAGTGGGCCTCCAGCTCCTCGGCGGAGGCGCCATAGTCCACATTGCCCACGTAGACGGACCGTGTGTCAATCTCCTGCTTCTCCTCAAGCGACAGAGGGACGGTGGCGAGGCCAGTGGTGGAACCACCGGCCATCTGCTTGTCCACCTCCGACTGCATCTGCTTGATCTTCTCGGCCTCCTCCTCCATCTCCTTGACGCGTGCCTTGATGGCCTCCAGTTCGGGGTCGATCTGCATGTTGCCGTCGTCCTTGGAAGGGATTAGTATAATCGGATAGATTAAGTACTGGCCAAAGGAACGCCCAGCTCTGGATCCAAGAATCTAAGACAGACAAGGCGAAGCGACGCTTTGAAAATGGCGACTCTTGCTTTGTTGTATCTCGGTATCTCCCGCCGGAGCTTTGCCGCATGAGCTTTTCCAGGGAATTCGGTTGCGCGTGCTTTCACAGAGCGGAAGCGCCGAAACTGGTTTTTTTGACTCGCACTCTCTTTTGCCCTTAACTCACCTCGGTTTCTGCGGTTAATTCGGCCTCCTGATCCCCGTTCGTCTCCTCCAGCGACTCCAGAAGCTGATCTTCGTTGAGTGTGATATCTTCGTCAGCCATTCTTTTGTTTACGTTTAGTGGCGTTCACTGGCAAAGCTTGGTTTTGGATGGCGCAAAGCTCCCGGCAGTTGACGCAGCTCTCTGTGAAAGAGCGAGGGGGCGGAAAAAGAGAACAAGAGAGTTAAAGGCTGGACACGACTGAGAAAAAGAGCGGGCGGTACACGAGAGCGAATGCAAATGCGGTGAAATTCTTGGCACACTCAAAATGAACAAAAAAAACGACGTGGGAAAGTTGATTAACCTCTCATGAACGTGCTTTTCCATTGTACAAGAGATTTTACTTACGTTTAAGATATTTACAATACACGGGGTGCTGCGCTGCTGCTGACGTTTTAATTCGCCCAAAATGGCCGCTTCACAGTGAAATTGTTGTGAACTTTAAACTGATGTTTTCCACTCAAAAGGCACCAAAATCGCAGCCTTCTAGGATTTAAAACTAATTCGGTTCCCTCTAGCACTCAATTGAAGCGTGTATTATGGCCTGATATTTACAAATTAGATGAACCACGTAAATTTTACCACCGAAAACAGATTATTTTTCGCTAGGGTTGTTATATCAGTATATCGATAGTTTTTCTAAAGATGATATATTTATATCACGATTTTTTTGCCCAAATATCGAAATAGCGTTTTTTTTATTTTATTTTATTATTATTTTTATTTTGATAAAAAGAATATCATCAATACGATTTTTTTTTAAATATCCGACAGCTTTAAATAAATAAATAATAATTGTTAAGTATTAGAGATGGCAACCTTAATAAGTTACCTACCGATGCTATCGACAGAAAAGTCTGGCTACATTGGTAACTCACGACCGAAAGGTCTGGCAACGCTGGTAGCACGCGACCTCACTACCGCAAAGGGTGGCAACGATAATTTAAGTAGTCGATAAATTTAATCACTTTCATAAACAAAGGGTGGATGAAATTAATGGAAAGGTTGGAAGCTGTGCTATTTAAATTAAATTATCGATATCTGAGAACTGTATCGTTATTTTAAAAAGCCCTTAATTCAAAATTCATTTGAATATTGTCATTTACTTGGGAAACGGGTATTGTTTACTGTAGAGCTCTGATGTTGGCCCTACCAAGTGTGGTGAAATCTCATTTGTTTTAGTGTTATCTTACTCACACACTTACGATGGGAGTCAACTTTTTCCTTATCAGCTATTCATTATTCCCTTTCGCTGAGTGCTCAGTGCTCAACCAACGCTCAGTGGAAGCAGTTAAATGCAGTATTTGGTCGAAACTTTTGATTATTAAAGGGACTGAAAAATATTCACGTTCGCGCGCACCCAAAAAGCAACGATCTTTCTTCAGCAGTGAGTGTTAGTGGTAGTGCAGTGTTTATGGCCGCCGAATTCATTGTGCAAATTGCCAAATAATGTAAATTATTGCCAAATTTCGGCACTGAAATGCTATCAGCGATCGATTTAATCAGTCATTTGTTCGCGATAGCCGATATAGTGATATTAATCGATCGTGTATTAATCGGCTGTGATTCAGTTTCAGGATAATCCGTTGGCCACTGCAGCGCGGCCTTTATTTATGGCGTTAAATTCGAAAATCGAAAGCCATTTATGGCCTCCGCGCAGCCATATGCTCGTGTTATCTGGACAACACTGATTATATGCCATTGATAAAGGCAGCAGCTCGTTCAGTCGGTCGGTCGGGCGTGTGTGTAAACGTTATTATTGGTTATTATTGGCTTATTTGGCGCTTTGGAATACTCAGCTATTTGTTTAAACAAGCCAGCGGAGCGCACCTAAGAATCTGGCAAATAATTGTCTTCGTTCCATTTTAGATAAAGAACGTGTGTTGCCTGGTGAACCATTAATAAGTATCGAGAAATGTAATTTTATTTGCGCCAATGTGTTGTGTCTTCCTTCCGACAACGACGACAGCAGAAATTAGTAATTAGTGCTGCTGATTTCGCGGTATACATTCTATTAGTTCGCCGGATGACGCACTACTCCTTGCATATCGGCAGCTATAGTGTTTATATCTATTTATAATTCACAATCAATGCGCCTGCTGCGTGATGGGATTGCAAACAAAGCCTTGATTAATGTATATTCCAGCGCCGCTCGTTAAGAGTTTTAATTTATAGCAAGCAATATTGGGTTGTCCAACGAGCAGATTATAATCGTCCCTCTGTATCAGCTTTGTATTGACCACTTGTCTTCTGGGCGGTGTGAAGTGCCCTCCCCCCCGAGATAAGATTCTCTCAGTGCCCACCTGACATTGAACAGCCTTTAACCGCTCTCATCCCTGAGTTCTGATCCGTTTTTGAGTCTTTCCTGTGTGATTGTGTAAGTCCCCGACTTTGATATCTTGCCTGGTGCTTCGTTTACATTTCTCACTCAATGGCGGATTACTTGCAGTTATCACAAGCTCAAAGCTCGGGCTTAAATTTGTTTACAAAAAAAGAATACAACAATTGTTGAGCTGGTCAGCAACTGGATGTTCCAGACTCTCCAAAGAGATCTTGAAAGTTCACCTTTCGCTGGCGCACACGTACAGTGAACTCTTATTTATTTTTGTTTTACTTTTGAGTTTTAATTCCTAAATAAAGGTGTTTGAATATATGTACATTTGTTTTGGAAAGGTTATTGCTTCGTGGAAAATCCCGGAGGAAACCGGTTGCACTTAGCAGTTCCCCTGGGATATTAATTAATTATTAATATTTTTTTGTAATATTGATATTACTCACAGCACCACAGTCGCCAGAAGCAATGTGGTCCTAAGATGGACACCACACGCTGGAAACCAAACATTCAGATATACGGTCTGATCCTGCTGACCCTGTGGATTGACTGGGCCCAAGGACAATCAGACTTAACGGCAAATGCAATCAGTGGATCCCAGGAACTTGCTGAAAGTAATTATAAGCAACTACTTGTTGCAAGTGCAACTGATCAATAATGACAATGGAATCCAATGGATAATTCATCCCCATATTTCCTTGTCCCATTTCAGAGGTTGAGGTCAATGTAGTGTCCACTGCTTATACGCTCGCCTTCAAGATCTCCGATGGCACGGAATATGCCATCGATGGCGTCACCTGTCGCAATGGAAGCGGTACAGAAACCAAGGCCAACGAGGCTAACGTGTGGTAAATATAGGAGACTCCGGATTTCAACCAGATGCATCCCACTAACTGGACACCGTTTACTTGCAGCGAAAGCCTAGATCCCTGCACCTTCTATACTTGCGTGGTTAGTTTCAGTTCAACTGTCGCTGAGAATCCGCCTCTTCCCGACCAAACGATCTATGCCTATACCGAGTACAAACGTGAGTGTAAACATTTCTATAAATAAATCCCTGATGTTTGGAAATATCTTGAAACTATCAGCTCTGTTAGAAAAAGCTATTTTTTGTGTTCAGTTTAAGATGGATTTATTTATTTATTTTTCTTCCTTCAGAGCCCAGAACCACAATGACCTCTGTGGTGCCCACTGCGAACACCATCAAGGTGACTTGGCAGACAACCGATCGCGCCTGCGTGGCGGTCTTCAAGATCGAAGCGAAGGCAACGGATACCTCTTCCACCGAGCAGCTGAACGATAAGAGCACCCATACCTTTAAGGGCTTAAAGTCGTGTCTGACGCACACCGTCACCTTGGTGACCCACAACAATGCCAGTCAAGTGGTGGACCAAGACTCTCAGAATGTGGATACTCTGTATGCGGAGCCCGGGGATATAGCGCTGAATATCACGAACCTATCCAGCGGCATCACGCTGGTGAAGTGGGGCGATCCCAGCGAGGAAAATTGCATCAGCAGTTATGTCTTCAAGTGGCGGCGCGACGACTGCATTCCGGAACCGGAAACGACCACAACGGAAGAGCCCAGCACCATAACGACGACCACTGATGGGGACTACTCCACAGATGCCAGCACAGAAGAGCCTAGCTCTCCGGAGCAGCCAGAGTACAACAGTGGTGAGTTTCGACAATTAAATGTAATATTTATAAATTGTAAGTCCTCTACCCTCCCAAGTTGAATGCGAATGGAGTGATGTCTCTGGCGATGGCAAACTCAGGGAGTATCTACTGACAGATCTTCAGGGATGCGAGCTGTACACCTTCCAGGTCTTTACCAACGAAAACGCCACAGCTAAGGCCTCGGAGCAGTTTACATCCGCTGAAAAGGGTGAGTTCTTCCCTTTTCAACTTAGATTTCAAGCCACTGAAGCCCTCATCCAGTGCCTAGTGCTGTCTTCGAGCCCAGTCACATCCCTAACACCACGGAGCTGCGCTGGACATGGAGCGAGCCCCAGGATCATCCCAGATGTGTGGCCAATTACAGTGTGAAGCTGTCGGGACCTAGCCAACGTCCTGCCAATGAAACCCAAGACTTGGTGACTTTGGAGAAGTTTGCTGTGTTCGAGAACCTCGATCCTTGTGGCATTTACACTGTTGAGATCGTTCCCATCTTGCTGAATGGTAGCTCTGGATCAAAGTACCAGGGCGAAGGCACTGTCAGCGAAGATCGTGAGTGAAAAAAAAAGATTTGAAATTTTGATTATGCAAATGAAAAGCTCCTCCTTCGCTTAGAGCCTACGCAGATTCTGGAGCCCGTCTTGCTGCCCGATTCGTTCTCGCTGGAATTGACCTGGCTGACACCCGTCTACGCCGATCTCTGCATCGATGGCTACCGCCTTTCTGGATGGATGGACGACGACTTGACGGTGGTAGAGGTGGAGGCACTGAGCGTCACTACCCCGAATACGAGCGTGGTCTTCAGCAATTTGCTGGCATGTCAAGTGTACATTATTCAGATCATTCCCTACACCAGACAGAGTCTCGATGGTCAGTTGAGGCAGGTCGAGGTGGAAACCAGGCCGGCCATTGTTGACGCCACCAAGGTAGGCGTTTCAGATAGAGGAGTATTTGAGTAACTCTTAAACTCTTTCTTTTCTCTCCACTTAAACACAGATCAATCTTCAGCCTACGGCCAAGGGTTCGGCCTCGCACAGCCTGGAGTTGTCGGCCAATAATGTAGACTACAACAACACCTGTCTGACCATCTATGCCTACTTTAACTGCAGCACCACCGCATCTGTACGTTATCCCTCCGCGGAGCGTTACGTCCAGGGGCACAGCAAGCGAGGTATAAATAGACAAAAGGGAGTGCTTCTCCCGGAAAGAATGTGAATCATTTTGCGCTCCTTGCAGGATTCCAGGCCAAGCTTAGTCCGCTTTCCCCGTTCACCACCTACTCCTGTAGTGTGATATTGTACAATGTGGCAGGACCTTCGCTGGTGACGACCACCCATGCTCTCCAGACTGAAACGTACTGTAAGTTAAGCACCAAAACGATCGTAGCAGAAGCTATATGATTTAGCATTCCTTAACGTTTCCCAGTTCCCGAGCAGCCAGAGAACGTGCAGTTCAACGCTAGCAGTAGCACCCGGAGTAGCCTGCTGTTCACCTGGAATCCACCCACCTATCTAAATGGTCTGATCAAGTACTACCAGGTCTTTCTGATGCGTCATGAAGCTAGCTACTTTGTGCCCGAGGACTGCGCTGCAATTGTTGAGGATTCGAAGCCAGAGACCAAGGGAGATCTGAATGCAAATTTCACGGGTCTGGCGCCATCGGTGAGATATATAATGCAGGTGGCGGCCCAGAACGATTTCGGAATGGGTGAATACACGGCGCCTGTAATTGGAACCACTCGTCCGGCAGGTGAGTGAAGGATTTCTATATTCTGCAAGTAATCTAATGGGAGGTGTGTGAATTTGTAATTTAAACTTCAAATACATATCTCCATGATTTTACTTCTGCGATTTAAACCAAGCTAAAGCACGCCTGTCTTGCCCTTTCAGTTTCCGACAACGTGACCCAGCTGGCCGTAGTGCCCCAGGGCCCGACGAATGACAATAACGAATATAGCGCGAACGTGACCGTCACCTGGACGGTTCCCTGCAAGTCCAATGGAGAAATTGAGTACTTCCAGCTGAGTTTTAGCGGAAGCCGTGCAAACTACAAACCGGTTGCATTCCAGCGAATGGTGGCACTGGACACGGAGAACCTCAAGGGACGGATGTCATACACGGAGACCGAAATGTTGCCGCAGTACGCTTACACCGTCCAGGTGGCCGTCAAGAACCGCGACGTGGAGGAGCTCAGCGGTAGTGTGTCCGGTTCATGGGAGTCACCAGCTGGATGTGAGTGCTACTTCGCCTTTAAAATATTTTATTTCTAATATAACTTTTTGGCCTTCGGTCCTTTTTAGTACCCGCTGTCCTGAGCAAACAAGTCGTGGACGAGATGAAAGTCATACCGCAGCAGACGAATCACCCCACCAAGTCAGCGGTCGTTCGACTTCCGGCGGAAATCTTGCAGTCGGAATCCGGAGAGATAACCTACGTTGCGCTTCTTCTCTCAAGCTGCGCAGATGCGCCGGAACTGCAGCACAACGTCGGAGACAGTTGGCCGAACGTGTTGAACTATGAGCAGGCTGGAGGCGATGGAACAGGACCGTCTTGCATCTTGCAATACCAAACGACGGAGGAGCGCTGGCAGCCGGTGGTCACCACTAGGGCACGGCAAAGCCGGGATGTAGACTTGGAATCGATGGAAATTGTGTTCACCATTGGCACCGACAAGTGCAACGAGGGCAAGCGCTTTTGCAACGGGCCGCTGAAGGCGGACACGGAGTACAACATGGTGGTGCGGCTGTTCACCAAGTCCGGATACAGTGACTCCGCTGTGCTGTATTTCAAGACGGAAGCGGCCCTGAAGGTCACGCTGATCCTGGTGAGCGTGTGCGTGTGCCTGTTGCTGGCCTTTGTCATTGGACTGGCGGTGCTGTGGGTGCGGAAGCGAATGGCCTGGTGAGTTTCAATCGCTTAGTTAATTTCTTTTCTAAAGGGTTTCCCAAACCGTGTTCTGTCTTTGGTTTAGGCATCGCGACTCCGGACAGGGTATCGAGGATCCGTTCGGAAATGTGATTGCCAAGAACTTTGCCATTTTCTATGCGGAGGTGGCCAAGCCGGAAAAGCTTGCGCGGGAGTTCAAGGAGATCACCGTGCAGGCTCTGGAGCTGAGCTATGCCGCCTCCGAGTTGGGTTCCCACAAGAATCGCTACGCGGATATATATCCCTGTGAGTGAAGCAGAAAACCAAGGGTTCTTCATATCTTAAGCCTTTGTTCCTCCCACAGACGACAAAAATCGTGTAATCCTCGACATAGATGCCGAGGGATCAGACTACATCAACGCCTCCTTTATTGACGTATGTTTTAGGGCTCTGACCTTCAGAAAGCTTCCTCTTTAATCTTCTTATATTCCACAGGGAGACCCGCGAAAGAAGGAGTAC
Organism: Drosophila burlai; assembly: GCA_008042655.1. NCBI lineage: Eukaryota > Metazoa > Arthropoda > Insecta > Diptera > Drosophilidae > Drosophila > Drosophila burlai. The sequence continues at coordinate 8,797 of VNJT01006176.1, read as the reverse complement.
ATAGCCACACAGGGACCAAAGCCGGAGAGCATAATGGACTTTTGGCGCATGGTCCTCCAGTACAACGTGCGGGTCATTGTTCAGGTTACGCAGTTCCGTGAGAACGACGTGGTGAGTAATATAAAATACCTTTAAATTTCATGTGGAAAGCAGGCTCCTCCCGAACAGATCAAGTGCCACGAGTATTTCCCGTACACCATGAGGGGATTAACGGTCACCGTCAAGTCCAAGGAGGTCTTCGAGCTGTACGATCGCACCGAACTCTCGGTGATCCACGACAAGTATGGTCTGAAGGAGAAGGTGATCCATTTCTACTTTAAGAAGTGGCCCGATCACGGCTGTCCCGCGGATCCCATGCACCTGATTACCTTTGTTAAAAAGGTGAAGGCGGAACGGCGGCCCAGCTACTCGCCCATCGTCGTCCATTGCAGCGCGGGAGTGGGTAGAACGGGTACCTTCATTGGCCTGGATCTGATCATGCAGCGCCTGAAGAGCGAGTCGAAGATTAACATATTCGAGACGGTGAAAAAGCTGCGGTTTCAGGTAAGGAAGCTGAATTCCCAAGAATACGAGGGATACACATTTACTCATCCTCCCCTTCTACTTGCAGCGCATGAAAATGGTCCAGACCCTGCAACAGTACACGTTCCTCTACGCTTGCACCTATGAGCTGGTCAAGCAAAAGATTCCCCGAGCCGCCTTGAAGCCCAAGCCCCAAACGATACCACCCCTCTCGGCGCCAAAGAAGGTGAGCTTCCCGGACGTGGAAGTGGGCAGTGGGGAAGCGGATGATCAGGTATCCTCCGCTCCTACGGCCGATGACATCGATGTGCCCACTTTGCAGCTGCCTTCGCGATTCTCTGGCCTGCGGAAAAGCACTTCGCCACCCCTGAAGGGCAATGATGAGGCCACGAGCAGCAGTAACATGTGAGAAGAAAAAGCTGTGATGTCCAGGAGCTGTGTATTTATTGGATTCGTATGGTACGAGCGGAACGTAGCAGCAATTATAGCCAAAGAAATGTTTTTAAAGCATAACTAAAGCTTTTAAAGTGGATATACATTTTGCAAAGTCTATTGGAAAAACCATGTTTTTATTTTACCTATTTCTTATTTATAAATAAAATATATATTTCAGCTAAAAGCGAAGATTTTGTTTTTATTAAACTTAAATATAGCTAAATTTGAATTTGGCGGGACGAGGAGAAATCCTCACCTAAATCAGTGTTGGTCAGTACAGAATTATAAAACATTAAACTATGTTATCGTCGCTTAAATACCTTCCTTATTATTTTATTTGTTTATATTGTTAATTGATTTTTTTAGTTCATGAAATTACTTATTACATATTTATAGTAGAGTCTCTAAAATATTTACCAACACTTGTCATGATATCGATATCATCGATAGGTAATCATATGGTTGCCATCTCTAATACTTAACAATTGTAACAATTTGTTATTTATTTTGTATTAAACTCAATTTTAACTCAAAATGTCCGAGCGAAAAGTGCTAAACGTAAGTACAAATATATATATATATGGACACGCTTGAGTTTCACCGCTAAACCCAACCTTTGCAGAAATACTACCCTCCGGACTTCGATCCGTCGAAGATTCCGCGCATGAAACTGGCCAAAAACCGCCAGTACACTGTGCGACTGATGGCCCCGTTCAACATGCGCTGCAAGACCTGCGGCGAGTACATCTACAAGGGCAAGAAGTTCAATGCCCGCAAGGAGGACGTGGAGAACGAGACGTACCTCGGAATCCGCATCTACAGGTTCTACATCAAGTGCACACGCTGCCTGCAGGAGATCTCGTTCAAGACGGACCCCCAGAACACAGACTACGAGATCGAGGCGGGCGCTACCAGGAACTTCATGGCCCTTAAGCTGGCCGAAGAGCAGGCGCGGCGGGAGGAGCAAGAGCTACGCGACGAGGAGGCCAACAACCCGATGAAGCTTCTAGAGAACCGCACACAGCAGTCGCGCAACGAGATCGAGATGCTCGAGAGTCTAGAAGAGCTGCGCGACCTGAACCGGCGCCAGCAGACGGTGGACTATACGACGATGCTGCAGCAGTACAACACGGGCGAGACGGAGAGGGAGCGACAGGAGCGGGAGGAGCGCGAAGACGAGGACTTCATTAAGTAAGTGTGGCTTTTTAATCATATTTTCCCCTAAATACTAACGAAATTCCTTACAGATCGGTGAACTTCAAGAACAAATCAGAGGGCGGATCTCGTGTTGTGGCTGAGGAAATTATCGAAGAGATTAAAGAGGAAAAGCAGGAGGTGGAGGGAATGCCTGCCCCGCCGCCACCTAAGCAGGCCAAGTCCAGCGCACCAAGTTTTTCCGTTGCCACATCATCATCCAGCAAAGTATCTGCCACGCAGCAGCCGCTGGTTAAAAGAAAGACGCCCTTGGTACTGGTCAAACCAAAGACAGCAGTAGTAGTGACTCCTAGGCAATCCAATCCTCCAACAGCAACAGCAACAGCTGGCCAAACTGTCAGTAAAGCCACTAATCCCCCACCAGCAGCGCCAGCTGGTCTGTCCCTTCTGGCTGCCTACAGTGACAGCTCCGAGGACTCCGAATGACCACCAAGCAGTTACCTAAAGTATTTTGCTTTTAATAACAATAAACTAAAAGTAGTCAGCAGAACTTTAACACAGCAGTGTTTTAATGTACTTTCTTTGCACAGAAATCTGTGTAAATTTGAAATGAATTGAAATGCTGTCCAAACAAAATTGTTTTCCCATCTCAACTCGTTGTTTTTTTATGACATTTTTAAACTTTTACTAATTGAATAGGAAAAAAAAACACATATATTTTATATATTTATTGGAATAATGCATTTTATTTAATATTTTTAACCTTCGTTTCAATTTATATATTTTTGTCAAGGCCAAACGCAAGGCAAACGTAATTTCAAATTCAACCAAAGAGTTAATTGCAAGCAAAAAGAAATTATAAACTGCAAAATATCCATTAACTTTACACTTTTCACACTCTTATGTCCTCCAGAGTCCTCTCACTGACTTACCAAACTAGGTACCAACTACATTTAAGTCCTAATGGTATTTTATATGTACAAAGGTGAATATGGGTTACGTCCTTAAACTCGAGTGTAATCGAAAATAATAAATAATATCACAAGCGAAACGAAAAGTATAAATACGCGCTACGGGGGATTATCGTTCTAGAAAGTTAATTAATTTCATAAATTACGAAGACACTGGTATGTTTCTCTCTAGCTGTCCTACTTCTCTCCTATCCAACTTTCTCTCTTAGCAAAAAGGCATCAATAAGGCCGCCTGCTCCTCTGTCTACAAATTATAATTACGAGTTAAACAGTCTTTCGTTCGTTTTGGGTGGCGGGTTGCGGGTGGCGGGGCTGCGGGTGGTTCAGCCGCCAGTTTGTTTTTTTTGGTATAAGATCCGATCCTTCTTCTCCACATGCTCATCTCCTGCGCATTTGGTTTTAGCTTCTTAGCTTCTCTTAGATGTCCACCGTGGTGGACGACTGTTGTTGGATAGCGTTGTAGCTGCTGCTGCCTGCGCTGGCCGCCGCTCCAGCACCGCATTTGCGTCGCAGTCCGACCCCGCCGCCACCGCCACCGTCGTAGTTGTGATTATTATTTTGCAGAAAATGCTGCTGCTCGGCCGCCGCTCCATGATTTAGCTCGTACAGCTCCATGTCGTCGAACTCGGTGATGCCGATGCCAAGGGCCCTGGTGGGAGCGTATTGCAGGTCGTCGTTGTCCTCATCCTGCTCCTCCTCCTCCTCCTCGTCATCCATGTGAGTCTTGTGGTTCGGCATGGCCACCACAAAGTCCTCCAGGCTGCGTTTGACGGCCGCATCTGACCCAGTACCCGAGTCCTTGCTGGACAGATGATCCTGCTGGGCCTCGAGGTCCGATTGGTGCTGCAGGTAGCTGAGTGTCAGGCGCTGCTCGTAGGATGGCGTTGTGGTCACAATAAGGCGACTGTGGGCCGCCGCCTGGTGGCTGCTATCGTCGAGATCCGCGAGGCTGCGCGGTCGCAACTGTCCCTGCGGCTGCAGCTGCATCTGCAGCTGTGGCGGGATGCCGTCGAGCACCAGTTGCGACTGGTGTGGCCTCAGCTGAGTGCGATTCAGGGTGGTGGTCGTCAGCTGTGTCTGATCCTTGTCCAGCGTCGAGTGCAGACTGGCCTGGGTGCGAGCCGCCAGCCGTTCGGCAGCCAGGCTCATGCGAAGCTTTCGCTTCTGATAGCGCAGCGTGCACCAAATGATGCAGCAATCGACGATGATGCAGATTACGGTCAGCACAATGATCCCGATCAGCAGGACGTCCCAGTTGAGATTCTCCTTGACCACCACCAGCTCCAGCTGGAGCGTAAAGGTGCGCGTGTTGTCCGTTATCTCGCAGCGATAGTGGCCGGCATCGTTGGACTGAGCATCGAGAATCACGAGCAGTTCCTTGTTACCCGAAAAATACAAGCGATCCCCATCGAGCGTCGTCGTCGGTGAGTTGTGAATGGGCTTGTTCTCCTTGAACCACTCGCGATGCAGATGCTCCTGCTCGAGATCGCTGGTCACCGTGTCGCCTATACACTTGAGCACACTGCTGCGACCCACAACCACCTCCTGATGCACCAAAGGAATGCTGGGCTGGGGTTTATCTGTTGATATAACATAAAATTTAGTAACTCAGCTACGGTGCTACTTGCTCCTTGATCAAAACTCACCATTCACCACCAGGGTGGCGTTGACCTTTATCTCGCCGGCAGCGCTTAGCGCTGTGCACGTGTATATCCCCGAGTCGCTGGGCTTGGCGTTGGTAATCAGAAAGGCATTCTCCTCGCGCATCACCTGCAGCCGCCGCTCGGTGGCCGCCGGAAACTCGCTGCCGCCAAACTTTTGCAGAGCTATCTCTGGCGTTGGATCCCCGCTGGCCGAGCACACCAGCCGGGCCGTCTCGCCAGCGTCCAGGGTGAGGTTGGAGGGCACTTGCAGAAAGGTGGGATGAACTGAAACCGAACCCGTGTGAGGATGATTTCGAATGAAGAGCTAAACCAGCTTTATACTCACTTCCTATGGATATCTTGAACTTTTGGGCATAGGTGGTGCCAAAGGCATTCGATACCACGCACTGGTAGCGTCCGGCGCTCTCGTAGCTCACATTGGTCAGCCGAAGGTAGCCATAGATTGAGGTCTGATTCGTGCTTGGATCGTGGTGGATCTGGGTCTCTGTGCTGGCGCCGTCGTGCTGGGCCGCTGGCCGCTCTTGGACATGCTGGTTATCGTGGCGCCACTTGATCTTCAGCTCATCGGCAGCGGCCAGCGAAGCGGCAGTTGGTGAGCTGGCAATGCACTCCAGAGTGATGTTGGCTCCATTCACAGCGAGCATGTTGTCTGGTTCCTGCTCCAGCTTTGGCTTGGGAGAGTCCACTGATTGAAATTGAAATAAATAAATTTAAACTGCAAAATTGGAGTCTAAATCTAAGGCTTACCGCACACCAACTCCGAGCCGCCGAGTGTCTTGAGGTGGCGGTCCAACAGATGCTCTGGATAGCCACAGACCACATGCTCTGCCTGCTGGGGGAAGCGACTCTTGAGCCACTGCTGGAACCAGATCAGGTCGCAGTCGCAAATGAAATTCAGCGACTTGAAGACGAACTTGTTGAGCCGCAGCATATGCTCGAAGGCATTGGGCTGGATGCTGGCCAGGGCATTGGAGCCGAGATTGAGCGTCTCCAGGTTATTGAGGCCGCTCATCGACTTGCCGCTGATCTGCTTCAGATTATTGCCATGCAAGTCGAGGCGTCGCAGCTTGCGCAGAGCCTTGAACGGCGCCGCCGCACTCTGATCCTCGATGATCCAGGACAGACGATTGCGCCGCAAGTTCAGCTCCTCCAGATTCTTCACACAATCGAAGCTGTTCTCCTGCAGATACTGCAGCCGATTGTGGGCCAAATTGAGTGTCTTGAGGCGATGCAAGCAATCCAAATGCTGAGGCTTAAACTCGCTAATAGCGTTATGTGAGAGATCCAGCAACTCCAGCGATTGGGTGAACTCCCAGGTATCCAGCTCGATGCGGGATATGGCGTTCATTGAGAGGTTCAAATGACGCAGCTTGGTCAGATTGAAGAGACCCTGGCGGGACAGTGAACCGATTTGATTCATGGCCAAGTCAATGATCTCAATGCTGTGCATCACATGAAAGACACCGTCCTGCAGGCCACGGATTTTGTTGGACTTCAATTGAAGATTTTTAAGCGCCAGCAGGCCACGGAACGTGGACCAATTGATCTCTAGATGGTTGTAGTTGAGAGCTCTGCGAAAGGGAAGGGTATTAGAAAAGGTAACTAAGTAACTTTATTATACAAAACTTACAGCTTCTTTAGACGGTTCAAGTTCCTAAAAACCCCCATGGGCAGGCTGCTCAGACGATTGTTATTCAACTCCAGATCAGTGAGATTTTTCAAGTCCTCCAGCGAGTTCTCATGCACATTGGCTATTTCATTGAAGCTCAAAATCCTGAAAGGAGTCTCTTAAAATTATAATGCTCATAAAAAGGGTAAAACTATCCAACTTACAAGTGAACCAAACTATTTGGCTTTGGAAAGGAGTTTGCCTCGATGCTGTGTATCTGATTCCTGGACAAATCCAATGTTCTTAGCGCTGGCAGCACTGCCAGAGCCTCACTGGAGATAATGCTAATGTGATTGTTGGCCAAGATCAAGTGTTTCAAGCCATTGAGGGCTGTGAACTTGGGTATTGCCTCCAGTAAATTCCGCTTCAGGGTGCTAAGTAACACAAATGGAGATACATTAAAAATGTACTTTTAAAGAGAATATAAAATTATACTCCACTTACAGCTTTGTCAAGTTGGACAGATTGCGTATCTCCAGTACCGTCGTGTCATTCAGTTTGTTGTTGGCCAGATGTCTGTTGGAATAGATAAAATTCAATTAATTGCATTCCGAAAAATCCCTGGCTGGACAATTGCATCATTGTCCACTGTCCACAATTATGCCACAATTATCGATGCCAAACGACTGATAGCACAACAACAACAACCACAAACGGCGTATGCATAATTTCGCCATGCATTAAATTGATTAAAAAAGGCTCCATGATTAAATCGCAACCCTCCAAAAACTAAACAAAAGGAGCACAAGAATAGAGGCCAAAATTGAGGGCAAATGTCGAAATCGAGGGTTGTGCGCCACACTGCAATTTATTCTTTATTCGCAGCTTATCTGCGTGGGGTTGTTGCTTGCTTGCCATTTTTCATCCCTCTGGCAATGAATTTATGGATTGAAATAACGTCGAACTTGTCAAACTCCACCGTTAAGACCCTTATGCTACCAGATATGAATCTGAATGAATAATTCGGTTTAAGAAATAAATGGAAACTTTATTCTCCCTTATAGAAGGGATAAAATTGCTCAAAAACTAAGCAAAGAATGTTTCCCATTTTAAAACTCATTAAAGAAGAGGCTAGAATCCTGGACACCATTTCAATTGATTTAAGATCTGCAGCTTTATATTATTTTATTAATAAAATCTAATTGCTCAATTGTTACTCAGAATTAATCATAAACAACTTGTTTAGTAAAACCTCCCCTTATCTATTTTAAGATGAAATCGTAAAGGTATTCAAATAGTTTCGTTGTCCTCTCTTTTTTGTTTACTTATTTCCTTAAACCTTCTTTCTTAGCTAGTAAATTATCCCTAAATCCCTGCATATTAATAAAGTCAAAGCTCCAAAGTTACTTACAGAGTTTGCACATAGCCAGGCAAGACAGGCACCCGCTCCAGATGCAGTTTGTCGCAATCGAAGAGAACGGCCAGGCACTTGCAGTCTTTGGGACAGTCTATGTTGTGCTTGTTGCTCGCCTTCGCCGCTGCTGCAGCTGCGGCCAGGGCCTTCTCCGCCTGCTCATATTGGCCGCCATCGTCGGCCACAAAACCATTTGAGTCCAGCGATCCCGACGACGACGACGACGACGAAGTGGATGATAGTCCCGACGACGGAGGATGCGAAGCGGATACCAGAGGGTAGTGTAGGGCAGCCATATCCTCATCATCTACATCCGCATCAGAGTCGTCTTCGCTGAGGGCGAGAAAGTGCTGCCTGGCATTGGGAAAGCCCCGGTGACCGCCCGATCCCGAACCAGCTGCTCCTCCAACTCCATTCCTGGTCAGCATCGCGAAGAGCTGCTGCTGGGGCAGCTGTTGGTTGTAGGAGGCACCGCCGGACTTGAGAAAGGCGCTCAGGGGAGATCCTCCAGTGGCTGTTCCGCCGCTCGATGATGATGACGATGACGATGGCGACTGGGCGGCGCTTTGACAAATTGTGGCCGCTGTTATCAGCAGCATGTATGTAATTAGCAGCAGTTTATTGATTTTATTGAATTCATTGGTTGTGTTGTAAGTGTTGTAATTGCAATCGTTATCGTTGTTTTTGCATCGTCGTCGCCGCCGACGTCGCCATGACATTAAAAATCTGCCATTGGCATCGATCGTTAATGCGTCGTCGCTGCTTAGTATTTCCATGCTGCTGCATATTCGATGACTTCTGCTGCTGCCGCTATTATCACCATTGTTCTGCTGCTGCTCTCGCGGTTGCCCGCCCTTTATGGCCGAAACGTGCATTTTGCGGGTTTTTCTGATTTAAATTCGTTGTTTTCGAAGCGATCGGCATTTGCATTAAGAAAGCGCGCGCCGTTATTCCAGCGAATGTCACTCAGCGTCGTCCAGTGTTGGAAAGCAGCTTGCGACTGCAGTGCTTGACGCTACGACGACCG
>VNJT01006174.1:0-35684 GCA_008042655.1 Drosophila burlai | reverse complement strand
AAATTGGTGTGCACTGTCACGGACGTCGGAATCAAGGAGCACCCGAAGCGAAGGGTATTGCACGCGAATAGTGCTCGAGAGGAGGAGCGGTATGCAGACCGCCCCAGATGTTGCCCCTTGTGTGAGGGACAACGCGGATCGAGTCCGTAAAGAAGTTGAGGTTATGTTTTTCGTGTCTGGAGTATGGACATATGGCTCGGCTCTGCAAGAAGGGCCGCGAATGCAACGTCTATGGATGCCGGATGAGGCACCACTACCTACTCCATGACCCAGCTGGACATCCCAGACGGCCGCCAGTCGCAGATGGAGGCCGCAGGAGGGATCAGCGGAGCAGCCAAGACCGGCAGCTGTACAGAGACAGCAGCCGACGGATACGAATGCCACAGTCAGTGGATTCCAACGAGAAGAGCCTGCCTACGTCAGCTGCAGTTATAGACGCGGGACGTGAGGAGGATGAGAGGCGATCGACATGCGATCGCCAGGAATTATCGCATCGGAACTTGAGTTGTGTCGATTCGGAAGGAGGGCACCTGCTATTCCGGATTTTGCCCGTGACGTTGTACGGGGAGAATACGCAGGTCGACATCTACGCATTGCTGGATGAAGGATCGCCTGTCACGCTCATCGACGACGAACTTATCCGCAGCCTGAACCTGAAAGGTGAGCGCACGAGGATCGTTAGCCTGCAGATCAGTGCAGAGGGCAAGCCAAAGCGCAATGGGCTAAATAACGTATACGGAGTAGCCAATTTGAACCTGCCGATGCAGAGCTTGCGTCGGGAAGATGTAAAGGCAGTGAGGGCGAGTGCCCGCCCTAAGTATTCTGGAGGAGACGACTAAGCGAGTAGGCCGACAATATGAGACCGGGCTGCTATGGAGAGACGACGAGGTGAGACTACCAGAGAGCTACAGTATTGCACTCAACAGACTTGTCAACATTGAACGGAAAATGAGGCGCGATGTGGACTTCGCGCGGGCCTACAATGGAATTATGGACGATTACGTCAAGAAGGGTTATGCACGACGACTGGAGCCCCAGGAAGTCCAGAGGTCCCAGGAAGGCAAGGTGTGGTACCTGCCGCACTTCGGGGTGGAGAACCCGAACAAGCCTGGAAAAATCCGGCTGGTCTTCGACGCGGCTGCCAAGGTGAACGGAGTGTCCCTGAATTCAGCGCTGATAAAAGGCCCACAGCGCTACAAGACCCTCCCAGTGGTACTCTCCCATTTCCGGGAAGGAGCAGTTGGGGTTTGTGCAGACATCAAGGAGATGTTTCATCAGGTATCGATGCAGCCAGAAGATAGATGTGCCCAGAGGTTCCTATGGAGGAACGGAGAAGATCGTCAGGAGCCCGACATATATGAGATGCAGGTGATGACGTTCGGAGCGGCCTGCTCACCCTGCTCGGCGGCTTATGTGAAGACCGTGAATGCTTCGCAGTATAGCAGCACGGATCCGCGAGCAGTCCTGGCGATCAACGAGTATCACTACGTAGATGACTACGTCGACAATTTCCCCAATGAAGAAGAAGCTATCGCCGTTTCCTCTCGGGTGAGAGATATACATGCAGAAACTGGGTTTGATTTGTGTCGATTTACTTCCAGTTCGGCAAGTGTGGTCAAAACGTTGAACCCACTTGAATCCATCGCTAGCGTCAGATGGACCGAAGCTGAGGAGAAGGTACTAGGAATGTAGTGGCAGCCAGCTACAGATGACGCGACGAGGCCGCACAAGGGCGTGGACCTGAGGGCCTGATAAGGCAATCGCAGCGAGAAGCGTTTGCTGAAGACAGCCAAGGAAAGGCCGCCAAGGGCAGCCGACTGTATGGATTGTCACCATACTTCGACGAGGACGGAGTATTGCGAGCCAGCGGAAGGATCGACGACGCGGCGTGTGTGCCATACAGCGCGCGACGGCCGGTCATACTGCCTCACGAGGAGGCACTGGCGGAGATGATTGTGCAGCATCACCACGAGAGGATGTGCCACCAAAATGTGGAGGCAACTATTGGAGCGATCCGGCAGAAGTTCTGGATTACGAACTTACGGAGGCTGCTACGGAAGGTGATGAGCAATTGCAATCTATGCAAGCTACGGAAGGCGTGACCTGCGCAGCCGGAGAAGGGTCTTCTGCCATTGGCCATTTAAGTATACCGGCCTTGATTATTTTGGACCGCTATTTGTGACTGTTGGACGACACATGGAGAAAAGGTAGGTGGCATTGTTTACGTGTCTGACCACAAGGGGCTATCCACTTGGAGATAGCCCACGATTTGTCTACAGATTCCTGTTTAATCACCATGAGGAACTTCATGAGCCGCCGTGGACCGGTGGTCAGGATAAGGAGCGACAATGGGAATAACTTCGTTGGAGCCGATAGAGAGGCCAGGAAGTTCAGCGAGGTATTTGAGCCTGCCAAGATCCAGGGCGAGCTGTCGTCCAAAGGAGTCGAATGGATCTTAAACTGCCCGGCGAACCCAGCTGAGGGTGGCGCCTGGGAAAGATTGGTGCAGTGCGTGAAGAAGGTGCTGGCGCACGCAATGCAGGAGATCGCCCCCAAGGAGCACGTACTGGAGAACCTGTTGACGGTCCGTCAACACTCATCTACCAGTGACGGTGGACCAGAAGGCTCCACTGACACCCAACGATTTATTGAAAGGAATACCTGATGTTCCGGATCTTCCGGATCTTCCCAAAGATAATGGACTGGAGTCCAACAGATGCACTACCAGGAAGCAGTGGCGTATAGCAAGAATGATGCGGGATCGATTCTGGAAGAGATGGGTGCATGAGTATCTGCCGACACTTGTGCGCAGGGAGAGATGGTGCAAGCACGTCGAGCCCATTCGTCGAGGAGATCTGGTGTTCATATGTGATCCGGCCATACCACGAAGAGAGTGGAAACGAGGCGTCGTGGAAGAGGTGTTCACCGGGAGAGATGGAATCTCTCGTCGAGCGGCGGTGCGGACTAACGATCAAGCCAAGACGACAATGCGTCCCGCTTCGAAACTAGCTGTCCTGGACGTGGTGAAGGCGAGTGCTTCACCGGGGTGGGAATGTCGCGGAACGGTTAAGGCTATCGATAGTTAGTGAAGTTTCATTTAAGCACGGTATCCAGAGAGAAGAAAACTGTTGCAAAGCAGTGAGAGAGAGCGAGAGGCAAATCTTTCAAAAGGTGGTATCCAGTGCAGGTTTGAAAATACTAGAAAGTGGCATGGCGTTACCAGATTATTTGATGCGCGCGTTTTAGTATTTCCATAACGCGTTGCGAAAAAGAATACAATTTTTAATAAATCTGTCTGTCTCCAATGTTTGCCTCTCGCTCTGCCCATCACATATTGCAAACAATGGATCCCGGCATGAACAAAAATGCGAGGAAAAGTCGAATTAAAAGAGCGAATACAGTCCTAATTGACTTGATAAATACAAATACAATATATTGGGAATCGGGAAATTATATGAATTTGCATTAAAAGACCTGGGACGAAAAAATAAAATTAAAAATTAGGATGCAGGACTGTCGAAGGGAAAATTGGCCACTTTTGCATCTCGTTATGCAACTTGCACTTGCTTAAAAGAGCCCATATACAATCATCCGAGCTCCTTAGACATGTACTATGAGCAGTCCAAGGCAGGCGCAGCCGCCGGAACGCATGTCAATAGCTTTGGGACAATTATTAATCTAAAACAAATCATAAAAAGATGAATGTGTGTATTGTTTCAAATTTTGTTGTTTACGAAGTATGACCGCATCATTTGCCTAAAAAATGCCGAACTACAAGTCACACTTCAGAAGAATAAACATTTTTGCGATGCGTGACAACTTTTTTTGCTGGATACTGAGCTTTAGAGCCGCCAAAACTTAGATATATTTGTGTCAGGATTTTCGATGTTTATGTATTCGGGCACACTAAATCGGGTAAAGCCAAGCTTAATTTCGGCGAACTTAATTATCAAAATATCACAGTAAGAGATGTAAGAGTATGTAAGATAAGAATTGTATTCAGGTTAAGTTTAACCCCCAATGTGTATATTCTCAGAATAAAACATCGCATGTAATCGCACTTCAACTACTCTGTTTGTTATCAAACACGAGGTGTTTTCTGGATGTTCTGAAAGCATTTCCCCGTGATCAGCCGAGCGGCGTCATCTCCCATTCCAACGTCCCGCACCTTAGTAGGATGTGCGCACCGGCAAGGAAGTCCATTCCTACTCAGGATTCCACCTGCAACCTGTTTCAGTATTATAAACGTCATCTCGAACGATTTTCCCCCAAATCGGATCTCCGCGTTAAATCTTCCCACGGTCCTCTGACTTGACCCGTTGGCCAGTGGTATATCTGCCCGGGTTCCATTCTATCTGTTCCATGCTATTGCTATATATTTCGCTCGGGAACCAGTGTGACCAAATATCTTAAGGAAAAGGCGGAAAACGCGTAAATGGGGTCATACTGACACGTATGCATAGCTGTTTTATGTAAACAAACTTTATAAAATTAAATTACAATGAACATGAAAACTTTAAAGTTAATTTATAATGAACATGAACGGATTCGATATTGGAATACTATTTATTGATCTATTCGCCACTATATATGTAGCTCAAGGCAAATAACAGGAGGCGCCAACGCCGTCGCCGCCCACAGACGGTTTTTTTCCTTATTTAAAATGTCTTTTTTGACTTAAATCCCATATAATAACCCTTATCATTACGGCTTTTATACAATTAACCTTTTCCTGGGAACAATGAAAGCTGCCCATGCGAGCAATGTTTTTAATTTTTTGAATTTCCCCCCATATCTAGCTTTCAAAATAAATTTTTATATTTATTTTTTTATAATAATTATCTTACCCGTTTCACTAGCTAGATTTATCTTCTGTTAGTACCGGAGAAAGCGAAAAGTCAGAAAGTTCTTCTTTTTTTCGCTATGGTATTTTTATATGGAGTTTGACCGCTTTAAGAAAATTTATCTTATGGTAGTACCTAGCTTTAGTTAGTACCCGAGAAAGCGAAAAGTCAGAATGTTCTTCTTCTTGGCCTGAATTTCGAGTTCTGCCGCAGGACCTTTCACTATTTTACATACGATTTTACAGCCACTGAAAACTTTAAACGCGTTTATCTCAAAACCACTTTTTTTGAACTGGCCGGAAACATAACTCGAACAAATCTTTACCGATCGATTCCAAATTTTTACAGTACGTTTAAAATTGTTGTCCGCAGGGAACTACGTAGGTGTTTTTTGAAAAAGTGAATAGTTTTTTTTTAATAAAAATGTGATGAATTTCATGGTCAAATTGTAAATATTTTTTTTAAACTGTCGCCATTTTACGAAAAAATAATTTAAATTTACGTTTCCGGCCGTGGATCCATCTGAGAAGAAACATGCCACCGCAGAACTGCTGCGGAGTCACCATTTTTTTTTTTTTCATTACTTAAAATGTATGTTTTTTTTTAGTTTAATATTGATATAAAATACTTTTTACAGAATTTCAATAACTCCATTGTGTTAACCTACACAAATTTCCAAAATATGTATTTTTTTGGTTTTTTACAGTGGTGTAACCCCTTAAGAAAATTTTTTTTATGTTAGTACCTGGCTTTAAAATTGAAGTTTTACATTTGTGAACCAACGGATGGACTGTGTGGGAAAATTGTATTGTGCCAATCCATAAGAAAGCATCAGCAGTGGAAACCACCTATTTATGGTATAAATGGTATTTAATAACATAATTTGATTACAGAAGATATGAACACCACTATTTTAAGGCATTTATATACCACTCTTGTGCATTTTTGTTTTTTTTTCGTTTTTTGATATTACTAAATCAGTAAATTTTAAATTTTTTGGTGATTCAAACATACACTAGTTGTTTTATGAAAGGCGAAGCATACAAATATATATGTAACTGTATGCAAACAATGAAGATTGTTTAATTTGTGTTCGAACTTGCTTTCAAATGCAGCTGAAAAGTTTTTATTTCAAACATTTACTTTCTTAAACGAAACACATTGAATCTGGATTTGTATTTATACAAAAATAAATATGTAAGTTTTCGAATGTGTGCCTTCCACTAAGATTTAAATAATGTAAAAATTACATACATATGTACATACATACTTCAAAAGGTCATATAAACGTTCAAGAAACAAATTTATATAAAAACAAAGACCCATACATATGTATGTACGTGTCTTTACATAAATGTGCTTTTAAAATGTATAGTACAACTTTGAAATAAAATCATTTGAAAGGCATGGCATTCGAACGTTTTGGCATACTTGTTCAAAATGAACAATACGGCGATGATGTACAAAGCCAACCAGAAGGCGGACCAAAGTTAAATATTGGAAACATAAGTCATGGTAGGTAAATAAATTCGTTATATGTAATTCAAAAGTATAAATAATATTGAATATATATATTTTAATTAATTACAATTATTTTTTTTTAGAGGAAAACACTTAAATATTGGCCTTCAAATGGATATCAATAATAGCATTAAAAATATGGCTTGTGCCCAGGAATATGATGAAATATCAAACACTCTGCTTAATAATAGTAGCAATTCAAACAATGACAAAATCATTTGCGAAGAGTCTACAAAAAGCGTACTGAATACCCCTGGAAAATCTAGAAGATGGGAACAGAAGCTTGTTCAAATTAAAACAATGGAGGGAGAGTTTAGTGTAACTATGTGGGCTTCGGGTATATCCGACGATGAATACTCAGGATCAGATCAAAACATTATTGAATCGGAATTGTTAACAAAAGGAAAGGATAACAAAGATGATCACTCTTTTTTACACCAAGCGGTGTACTTACATGAAGCACAAGAAATTCATCCACAGATAATTGAAGATGTTAAAAATCTAACCACAAAAAATATCCTTAATAATTCTACGAGCTTGGTTGAAAATACAGTCTTACAGGTTACAAATTCCTCAAGCAATCTTCAGTTAATTAATGAAACAGCCGCACTAACCATTGATAATAATCAAAGAATATTGAAAAGTGATAATACGTGTCAGCCAATTTCAACTTCGACTTTAAGTAGTACTTCTGTGCCGTTTCTTGGTGTTGGTGTCCTTGGTGGTGAAAGGTTACAACATAGTGGCTTATCTACGTACAACGATAACTTGGGTAATTCACTTTTTACTACTTTTTAATTCTTGTATTTAAATTAAATACATATTCATGAAATACATACAGGAAAGTCTGGATCTGAACTAAATTTCAAGTATTCCGATGGTAACATAATCACGTATCAAAACGATAAAAAGATTGCCTGTCCGCATAAAGGCTGCCATAAAAACTTCAGGGATTCATCAGCAATGCGCAAGCATCTGCACACTCACGGTCCCCGTGTGCATGTGTGTGCCGAGTGCGGAAAAGCATTTGTCGAGAGCTCAAAACTAAAACGACATCAATTGGTTCACACTGGAGAAAAGCCGTTCCAGTGTACTTTCGAAGGATGTGGAAAACGATTTTCCCTTGATTTTAACTTAAGGTAAACATAACCCGTGTACCCTATTTACACGTGTATAAATAATTTAATAAAATTTTGGATATAACTATAACTTAATCAAGTATTATCTAATTATTCGCAGAACCCATGTGAGAATTCATACTGGCGACAGACCTTTCGTTTGCCCCTTTGATGCATGTAATAAAAAGTTCGCTCAATCCACAAATTTAAAATCTCACATATTAACTCATGCTAAAGCTAAGTAAGTTAAATAATTTGTTCTTATGACATTTATTAATATATTGACACGTATTATTAATATATTGTTATATTTAAGGAGGAATACTGCCAGCATTACGCGTAGAAGCAGCCCCAGTGAAGATAATCCTACAAATTACATTAAGGCAGAAGTACTAGAAAGTGTAACCTCATCGGAAAATAATGTACCATTCGTAGTTTATGCAGACTGAATTATGTATTGTAAATTCATCTATTTTCCAGAATTTCAACTCTATAAACTATTAATATAAATATTTAAATTAAGGATTAATTAATACTTATTGTAAGTTATGATTAACATTTTTAGTAAAAAACAGGAGATCGTCAGAATAGATTTATACGTATATTTTAAATAAGGATCAAAGTAAAAAGTTGGAAAATAGTGTGTGCTTAGTACATTAATATTTGAAAATTAAAAATAAATATAATGCAATGTATAATAAATTTGTAATAAAATTTTACACCTTTAAAAAGAGTCGAAAAGACCTTTGAGTGTTTGGTGGGACAATTACCTTAAATTTTTAAGGAATGTGTGTTTTATCACCTTTCTGCGGATTTAATAATTTTTGCATACATTGAAGTTATTTATTGACTCAAAGTGTATGATGCATAAACACTATGTCGGGAGATGAATTCGGTCCGATACTTAAAATATTTTCAGAATAATAATTATAGCTATATAAATAGGTATTTAAGTCGAAAAAGGCTGGATTTTGCTACATAATGACAAAACGCTTAAAGACCAAAAGCTTTTGAAACAATTCTGGTAAAGCTCTTACGCATTTAAAAAAAGAACATACATGTTTTCAAATTAGGCAACACTGAAAACGCTTTGCGTGTACATAAAATATCTAAAATCAGTCTCCGTTTTTACCTCTTAGAGCATCGATCGCCATTTCAAACAAATTGATTCGTGTGAATGAAATCTTGGTAAAATTTGAGTTAGGAATAATACAAAACGAAAACAAAAATGTTGTATATTTACATTAATATAAATAAGTCGAATATGATTAATGAATAGACTATAATAGATTGATTTTTTTTTGTTTTATCAGATCTAAATAAATTAAAAGTTATTATTATATTTTGTACAGGTGCTAATAATAAATATAAATTCCTTTTGCTTGCAACACAAGAATTCAGATCAGTGTGTATGCATACGTACGTTTTTATATATGTACATATATGTATGGATGTATGTATAAGGTAAAATTGCATGCCAATGCACGATTCAGGTGAATAAATTTTTTTTCATTATGTAAAACAGCAATTACAGACACAAATACATATCCATACACATATACATAAGTGCTTAAGGAATATTTAACTCGATTATATACATATGTATATAGTTAGATTTTAGATTTTAGTTTAATATTAAACTCATTGCTCCCTTTTAGAAAATATATAAAATACATATTTTAATAATCAACTGAATATAAACAAAGAAAAGTAGGCCATGGAACCTATAAATTCAGCCAAAGTGAAAAAAAGCAAAACTAAGAAAAACAAATCAACTGACAACTATGACAAGCAAAATATAAATATGGTAAGTTAACGCTTATTATTTTATTTAATTAGTATAAACTACACACTTCATTCCTTTTTTTTAGAAAAAGAGCTTCAGTAAATTCGATGATCTGCAAAAGCGGAGCCTTATTCACGTACGTTCAAGTTATTCTAATAAGGCTAAAGAAATATTTTGTGTAAGCTAAGAATCTAAAGAATGAATTGTATCGAAGCGATTTGAAAAATAATACTAAAGAATATATCGTAAAATGCTATTCTTATGTGTTCATAAAACTTTAACTATTTGTAGACTCCAATGGCTGAGCAGCAGCTGGACAACTGCCATCAATGTCAAAAATCTGTTTACAAAATGGAGGAAGTTGTTCTACACTTAAAAACGGGAACAAAGTTGTTCCATAAAACATGTTTACGTTGCAAGGAGTGCTCGAAACAGTTAAAGTGAGTAGATAAAATATATTTATATTATATTTTTTTTAATGTTATTCCGTGCAGACTAGAGAGCTATTATGCTCACGATGGCGATATCTACTGTCATATGCATTTCAAATTAATATTTGCTCCAAAGATAGTTTATGAAGGGATTAAACCACAAAAGCCAGAACTTATAATACGTGAGAATCAACCATTGGAATTGCCACCGGATGTCGCCAGAGGTAAAATAGTGAAGTATGGACGAAAATCAACAATCCGTTACTGCTTTAAATATAAATCTCTTATTTTCAATAAGGGTACAAACATTGACCTTACAATTGTACCTTTACTGTTTTAAAAGAATAACAACATACGTACGTAAATATTACAGCATCCGATAAACCAAATCTGGGACTTGACGAACTCCAACAACTAAATGTCCGATCCAAATTTGAGGTGTTTGAAAACGCTTGTTCCCAAAATAGTAATAATTCACAAAATAATTGTCAAGGAACCGCCATAACCCATGGCAAGTCGATTCGATCCACGCTAAATAAACTTCATAAGCTTGGTATTTCCAATATAAAATCTGAACAATTAAAGGATATTAATGATGTAAATTTAGATGATGAGTCAAATGACGTCAACAATGATAGCGATTATTATTCTCAAATGTTAACAGAAAAAGAAAGGCCTTTGGGTTTAGGTGAAGCAATGAACGATATAAGAACTAAATTTGAGAATGGTGAAATGATAACTAAAGAAGAGCGACGAGAAGAGCGAAAACAGGAGATACAAGGAATACGCTCTCGGTTATTTATGGGCAAACAGGCGAAAATCAAAGAAATGTACCAACAAGCAGTTGCTGAATCCGAACAAGGCCTCACCTCAGTTAACAAAACCCCAGATATTGAACTAACTACAGACACGCAATCTATCAAAGATCGTTTTGAAAATGGTGAAGCTTTTAAGAATACTATAAAAATGCAATCTAAAGAAGCCATTGAAGATGCAGAAGTTTTTGAGTCTGGTAAGAAAAATATGTATACTACATTTACATAGCATATTTATTATTTTTTTAGCTATAAGCAAAGCCTCACGTAATATCTTCATGGAACTGGAAGCAAACAGTGCTTCGGATCTAGATCTAGTCAGCTTTAGAATCATGTCAAGTAATCCAACAGAAAAATTAATTCAGAGTGATAAAAAGGTGAGACAAAATATACTGTATCATCAAATAATCCATTTATTTATTCTTCAAATAAAAAAAGATTGTCGGTATGGATACGGATATCGTAAAATCTGACGCCAAACCCGAATATGTTAAGGTTTCCACCGAAGAGTTGTCGGAAAGGTTTAAATTTTTTGAACAATTTCGTCCAGTTGAAAAGAAAAGGCATATTTTTCGCATAACACCACCAAGAGAAGGTGTTGTTAGAATTGATTCCGACGCTGACATGGATATTTTATCATCTACGGAACAAACTTCCATTGCTGAAGATATTTTGTTGGAAACCAAAACGACATCAACAATTTTAAACAAGTTCCGTGAAATGGAAAAAAATACGATTTTAGATAAAAATAACAAAATGAAACAACCAAAACCTTTGAAGTGCTTTACTCCTCCACCAGAAACAGAGATTAATAATCGATTTAGTAATAATAAATCGGATTCCGAAGATGAGGAAAGCTTTAGCGAAGATGATGAGACAAATACTAACGAAGATAGTGATGACGACAAAGAAATTTATAGTGAAAATGTAAACAAATCATGTAACAGGGATCAGGCGCTTCTAGAGGTAAGGATAAGGATTGAATGATACAACAATATTTAAGAATTTGTTGAAGAAAATTGTAAAAAGAACTACATTTCACTTAATTAATTTTAATGAACAGGCAAAAAATGCTGCTCGTGCTAAACAATTGCGTGCCAAATTTGAAAAATGGCAAATAAATGAAATACAACGCGAACTAAAAGAAGATCGTGAAGATGTTTACTCCCAACTCATTTCTAGTGACTCGATAGAAAGTGCCAAAATGTAAGATCTTATAGAAATAAATACATAAAAGTTTGACGAATTCTGTATTTTTAGAATACGAGAACGCTTTGAAAATATGAAGCTAAACGGAGAAACACAAATGGAAGACAATGTTCCCAGAGCTAAAATCAATCGTTTTGTTGTATGTGTGTTGGAAAATATTCGTTTTATTATTTAATAATATATATAATTTACAGTAATCTCAATGTCTCAAGAACTGAAAAGTGCTTTATATGATCCCAGATCCTGGAAAAGAAAGATCCGATCCTCCCAGAAGCTTAACAATTTGTAATAATCACATATTTTACATAATTAACCTGAAAAAAACATATACATATATTAATAAAGAAATTGTACTATTTGAACTAGATGATCGAGCTCAATTTAATTGGTCACATTTAAACGTCCTGAAATGGATATTTGCAAAATAATAATTACCACATGTTTTCTTTAAAATTACGAAATAATAGCTTTGTAATAACTTATATTTTATATGTCGTAGTATATAATAACATTTTCTGACATTTTGAATGTGGCAAATACAATATTATGATTATAATGATAAGTAATTTATTCTATAGCTTTATCCATGAATTCCAAGAATCGTTTGGCATATTGTTCTGGGTCACATGTCGATATACCATCTACATTACTCCCATACTTTACAGTTTTAGCTGCTTTCGCTGCCTGCAAACAAGAGTTAAGAATTAATATATTTTACCAAATGAAAAATATTTAAGATAAAATATACCTGCTTCTTAACGCCATATTGTGTTAAAACATCTATAATGGCTATAAAGTATATTTCGCGTTTTTCTACAAAGGGAAAATTGTTGAGGAAAGAAACTAATTTAAAATTTGCACCTCACCTTCAATACTTGGAATGTCATATATATCAACTTCGTAAATGACTTCCTTGTACTGAGCACCTCTTGGCGAATCGGGCGGTGTATTATACGTCCAGCTTGAAGATTATACTCTGATAATCGCAAAGAAAAATAATATATTAGTTTACTTACCGTTCACCACTATCGCACTCCTCACTTTCGCTATTTTCACTCCGCCCAGCTGCTGCTGCGACATTATCGCCTTGGAGAGCTTCTTCCTCGGCCCGCACACAATCATGTACGCCGACTAATAACGAATAGTCCATGATGTGCAACTTAATCAGTAACTATAACGAAAAAGAATTAAAGATATTTTTTTACTG
This sequence comes from Drosophila burlai, assembly GCA_008042655.1. Lineage (NCBI taxonomy): Eukaryota > Metazoa > Arthropoda > Insecta > Diptera > Drosophilidae > Drosophila > Drosophila burlai. The sequence goes on along the minus strand of VNJT01006174.1, from coordinate 22,753 downwards.
AATTTGAAAAAGGAAAGAAATATATTTGGGCATTGTCTGGTGCGCATTATGGAGCTATATACTCACGTCCACATCATTATTCAACGTATCCATCAACTTATCTTTTGCTTCTTTTCCGATATCCAATTTTATTTTTTGCTTAATAAAATCATTATCCTTAAGGGTCGGCAAATGTTTCTCAAGTTCCTTCTCTGACGCCTCCCGATCCACGGTACTACCTTTCAAATCAAATTTTCTATAAAATAAATGTTTTATTTGCTATGCAACATAAATCGTATAATATCGCAACGTCAACTTTCTAAATATATTTCCCATACTTGTGAATTGTTAAGTGAGAGCTGAAAACATTCCTCATCACCACAAAATAATATTGTACGCTTTCCACAGTTATCCGGTACATGCCTAAGTATTGCGGTAATAGGGTTTTGCCATGCCGTTCAACAACGTACTAAATAGTAAAAATCAAATTAATTATATGTATAACCAATTCAAAAGGATGTAAAACTCACAGGATGATACTGCTTCAAAAATGCGTGCATACGCTCTATTTCTTCTGATGTTAAACTTTTGATTATGAAAAACTTATCATAGCTCTGATAGAATTGTGCACCTGACTTTCCAGAAGAATCAATTTGTATCGGCTGCGATCGAGTTAAGGACTCGCGATAGTCAACATCATCCACTCCAAATCTTTCGCGCAAATTCCGAAATACAAGGGGACAATATTCTTTCACTTTAAAATGCGACGGCATATTTTCCCTTAAATAAAAATATTTAAATCTTTAGATAACGACCAACTTCTAATTATTTTCTTACTTGTTAAAAAGATGATTATCCACTTTAATTTTGGAATAAGCTCGAAAGTCATCTGGCAGCAGCATTACGGGAATATTTACATGACTTAGTTCATTGATCTGTGAAATTTTATAATTAAATTGTTTTTATATTAAAGTGTTTTAAAAACATTAAGTGTTTGAAGTATGCAAAAACGTACAGTGTGATTAATTCCCCACATAAATACACTCAAAATCGGTTCATTGGCACGAAAAAGTTTTACTTTCTGATGCTTCACTCGAAAATGCTTCTTTTTCAAAATGCGTGGTTGCGATACCGACGAGATCTTCTTATCCATGTTTTCTAGCTAAATAAGAAATGCATAATTAATTATCAACGAGAGCAAAGGAAAATAAAATAAGACATATAAAAACATTCTGTTAAGAATTTAACATACATATATGTATGTACATATATGTTTTTGGAGAAGTGCACTTTGTTTTTTGCGTATATTTACAATTTTTTCGAGGAGCTGCTGTCTTTGTGACGTTATTTACGTAATAATTAAAACAATTATATATTATATATAAAACAATTATATCTATATTCAGAATAAGTTCGAAATATATGCTTATTTTTACCTTTAACGGTACAACTTGCTTTTAGAGGAAAAATATATTCTAGTTTACATAAATTTTTATCATCCAATATAATCGATAGGATCAACATTTCAAAAATATCGATAGCATTCTTACCTTAAGCTTAAAATACCATATTCGCACCATTAACAGTTTATTTTCTCAGACGGTCAAAAAATATTAACCGTTTGTTTCAGATTAATTTATATAAATAAAAATATGTTTATCAACATTGTGCTAATGAATATTAATTGACTTTTACATACATACATTTAGTGTTATTAATTTATTACCTGATAATAAAATCGTATTTTTTAATTAGTCATTACATTTTCTGATCAGCAATAATCTGATTTTTAATTATCTTAATATAATTGCATATGCTAAAAAGAATTACCAACTTGTTTAACTGTTTATCTTGAAAACAAAGCAAAGAAAAACAAATGTGTCGGTAATTTCTTAAAAACACATTTAAAATTATATTTAATATTATATATATTAAATTAAAAATAAAAATGGTCTATTTATTTATCATAAACTATTCAAATAATGTTAATCGATATATTCAATTCTCTTTACATACTAACATTTTACCCTCCGCTATTCGTGCTATCACGATCACTTACTGTCATTTCTTTTCTCACCGCTATTAAAAGCTTTTCTTTTCGTGTTATGAAATTTTTTTTCGGTACTCATTCCGTAAAATATATCTTTTATCTCGATTGGTTTATGTGCGTGTATTAAAAACTTACAAAAAAAATTTTAATAAATCCTAGTTAAACAATTAAATAAATGTGTGTTTATAGAGTAGTTCTCCAACTGGAAATACAATGACGGAATCTGGAATCGATCTGGGCTTTGATATCGAGTTCGATTTAAATATAAGTCTTCTGAATGAAAACGAAACAATGGATTTTTTACCAAATGTCACAGTAGCGGGCAGTTCGGATATGGAATTTTATGAACTGAAATCATCAACTCGGTCTTTACGATCCGATGAAATGTAAGTACATGAATAGATATATATATGTATGTATGTACATACAATTCCTCACATTGCTGGAAATACTAAATAAGTAGATAAATATGCGTGCAATCTTCATTATTTGATGTATAATTAGCGCAAATTTATAATCTTATCAAGCAAACGTTCATAAGTACATACATATACAAGTGTACATATGTATGCACATCTTGTATAAAAACACAAAACCGAGATTTGGACATACACAGGCATACTATACAAACATAATGAAATTGAAATGTATGTATGTATTTTTGTTTACGAATATTGAAATGATTGATTATGTATGTACATATGAATGTATTTGTGTACTATTAAAATTATCGTTTTATAAAAGTACTCAAAAATCTGTTATTTTAAATGTATTAATCCTTTTCATTAATGTAGGGGACTACATATATATGTAGAATTGTAGAAACTTTTGTCATTTTACATTCTTAAGATCATTAAGAATTTTTTATATTCATTAAATTAATTTTTTGTTATTGTTTAATTACTAATTCGAAGAATGTATGTGGTGCTATTAAATACTTAATACAAAATACAGTGGCAATTAAATGTAACATATAAACATAATTATGTATGTATTTTTTTTAATAATATTTAAGTACACCCTGTTTTTTAATATTACATATAAAAAAATGTATATATGTATGTATATATGTATGTACATTCGAATGTTGTTGCATATAACAAAATGAAGATTCTGATGTGCTTGTGTTTACTCTAATATGTACATCCAATGTATGTATGTATGTGTATATTATAATTAATGACTAAAACTGTATAAGGTGGTTTTTATAAGTTCTTAATTTCTCTCACTCAAAAAAATCATTATTCTTAAATAGATAAAATCGGTAGTCGATTTTACTTATTTAAATGAATGAAATGACAATGCTTGTAATATTCTTTTACATACATTTTATTCATAATTTGTATACATAACATTATAAATTATGTAAACTCTTGAGAGAGTATTACAAATGGTGAAACCTTAAAAATTCGGCGCATTATACGCTATGTGTATTTTTGGGGAAAGCATTTTAGTCGAACTGATCAGTCTCTTTTCACATTCGCTTGCTAAGATAGAAGATCAAGGTCTTTTGTAATATTTGAAATTGTGTTGATATATTGTGCGATATATTGTTTAAAAAAACATGTTTTCATACTGGAGTAAAAAGAGTATAGAAAAAAAAACAAAGCTAGATCCAGAAATAAAACCATCACCAGAGGAAACATTTAATAGCGAAAATATGACTACAGATAGAGATTCAGAACGCATTCTAGAATTTCAAGACTTTTTAATGCGTGTGCAGACATTACAAATGTCACAAAAAGAAAAGGATGATGAAAGTAATCAGAGCTCGATGGCAATTGAAGTTGGCGAGGAACCTTTAACCACAATTTGTTCTGAAAACGATAATATGAATATTAGATTCTTGAATCCATATTCAATTCCGCTGTCATCTCAGATTCACTGTGAATCTACTAAAAATATTCGCGTCACAGTTGGAATCGATAAAGACTTGGAAATGATTCTAGAAATGGATCCAAGTATTGTTGATTTGGATGACACTGAAGCTACAGAACCGCGTATAGTGGGTCTTCCTCCACTTTCGGGTGGGTAGGTACATTAGTTGACATCACTGCTGTCTATCAGTCAAAATGAGTTGCAACATAACCCGTTACTTATTTTTAATATTTATTTTATAGACCCACATTTAAAACTGCCACACCCACCTCCCGAACGCAACTGAAACTTCAATTACAAAGAGAGCAACATCAACAACAACAACAGCAACAGATGATAATGCAACAACAAATACTGGACTCAGATTCAAAAATGCATTTGATGTTGGGGTCAACCGAAACAGAGTTTATAGATAGTTGTAGCACAAGTGCCTGTGGAAGTGGATCATCGAGTTTGGATCAGATGTCACAATTAGTGCAAAAGGATCGTTTAAGTCCAGTTAAACTGAAAGTTCCTCTTCAAAGTATTGGAGTAGATGTACCGCCACAAGTGCTGCAGGTTAAATGAGTGATAATAAATGTATATATCTTCTATATAACGTTTTTCCTGATACGTAGGTCAGTACAGTGTTGGAAAATCCCACTAGATATCATGTCATACAAAAGCAGAAGAATCAAGTGCGGCAATATTTAAGTGAATCCTTTAAACCTTCTATTTGGAGCAACAGTGACGTAAGTATAATAAATAGTAATTATTTTGTTTTTATTTTATTATATATATTACTATAATATTAATAGGTGAAAATAACAAGTAACTCTGCATCTGCTGGCAATCTACAGCTGGCTTCCTCCTTAGAATGTGATATAGCTATGAATGTGAAGCATAGTACAAATGGACATTCCGCCGACGATTCAATGCAAATTTCGCCATTTGGTTGCAATTATTTACGAGGTGATAAATGTAACCCCAATGAACCAAATACTTCATTGGGAAGTAATAATAATAACGCCGGCGGAGAATCATCCCCAGCAATTGTTAGTAAAACTAATCAGTTGGGGTTTGTTAAGGCTAATTCAAGCTTAGCCTCTTCTACAAATGTGCCTCGTTTATCATCTGGAATTATAAATTCTATAAGAAGTACCGGAAGCTCGTTGCAATCCACATCAGCACCCATATCGCCGAGCTTAAGCTCGGTAGCTACTAGCGCATCAGAAGTGAGTTGGAGATTTAATTATACTCTTTTCAAGGGTATAAAAATGCTACATTTTCTTTATTTTTGAATAAAACTTTTTTTATTTGTACTTTTATAGCTTCCCTCGTTCGACAGTGATGTAAGTATTATTATTAATGATTGAAGAAAACTATTTCGAAACCAAGTTGGCCATAAAAGTTAGTATATATTAAATTTTCGTTTTAGCCAGATGATCTCTTTGACGATATTTTGCAAAATGATTCCTTTAACTTTGATCAAAACTTTAACTCAGAGCTATCCATTAAACAGGAGCCACAAAGTTTAACGGACGCCGAAATAAATGCAATGCAGAAGGATCGCCAAAAGAAGGATAACCATAACATGAGTATGTACATATATATGGAAATATTTTACACATACATAATCCTACCTAAATTATTGTGAATATTTGCAACCCTGTTTAGTTGAGCGAAGGCGACGTTTTAATATTAATGACAGGATCAAGGAGCTCGGCACCCTTTTGCCCAAGGGTAGTGAGGCCTTTTACGAAGTGGTTCGCGATATTCGTCCAAATAAGGGAACCATTTTAAAGTCCTCAGTTGACTATATTAAATGTTTAAAACATGAGGTAGCACGTTTAAGGCAAAATGAGTGCCGTCAGCGGCAAGTGGAGCTTCAAAACCGGAAACTTATGACAAGAATAAGGGTAAAATACTGGAATGCATTTTTATATTTTAAACCAAATTTTAATATACATTATCATTAAAGGATCTGGAAATGCAGGCTAAGTCTATTTCCGAATACCAATTAACTTCCGTTTCAGTATCAGCGCCAACGCAAGGCAATGCATATCTTAAAAGCTCGAGTTTGTCGCCAGGTGTCTCCCAAAGTCGTCGTTCGCTTGTGGAAAATCATGTGGGTCATAAAATTCTTATTTTTTAATGTTTAATTTCTTCAAGTTTGACATTTATTATTTATTTTAAAAGCGTATGGAGCTTACTAGTAACGACGTAAATATGGGGATGAATCAGATTGACGAACTAATGGAGGATTGCAAGCATCCGGTGCAAGGCGGAGACCCAATGCTGTCATCACATAGTCACATGCTGTCAACGATGTTACATTCGCCTAATTTAAAACCAAAGAGCGGTGTTTCGGAGACGAATGTTTTATTTAGAAGCAATAACAGAAAGACAACTATGGTTGATAACTGCACATCATGCTATGACCATCATAACAACCTCAACCATAAACACGAGAGTTGTCATCACAGATTATCGGATTCTGTTAAGAATTCTGAATTTAGAGAAGCTCACAATCATGATGCCCTGCTACTAACATCATCTTCCCAACAGTCGCTTTGTGAAGATCAGCAGAGTTCCACCGACTTGTCTGGAGGTTTGATGAACGATGACCTTTCATCTTTAGTGGATGATAGCCATAGCGAGCCAATGCTTCTTACGCCGGAAACTTTAGAAATTGACTTATAATTGTATGTCTGTTACGTTTACCGGTATCCAAAGGGTAAAAATGGTATTATAGCTTAGTGCCAACCGAGAATGTATGCAATAGGCAAAGAGAGTCATCTCCGATCCCATAAAGCTTATATATTCTTGATCAGGATTAGCAACCAAGCTAATTTTGCCATGCCGGTCTGTCCGGCAAGACGCTGTCTTAGAGACGCTGATTGTTTTGTTTTAAAATTTGGCCCATTTCTGAACTAAGAAATCATGAAAATAGTAACTAAGGTATAAAAACTATAGAAAAGCTACAAATTCGGTTTACAATAAAAGTTGTTATAGAATAATTCGACCGGTCATACTCTGATAAAATTGGGTAATAAACATGGGAGTTATTTTATATTTAATTTTAAATTAAACTTCTTTAAACTTCTGACTAAAATTATAATACCCTGCAAGGGTATAATAAGCCGTTACTTTATCTTAATTGTGTACACAAAGTAATAATAAAGAATATACTTTTTTCAATACGTATCTGCACCAATTTCACTTTCTTTTGGGACCTAATTTAAAAACAAGAAAGGAAGCTTACTTCGGCATGCCGAAGTTTGTACCCAAGTATATACATATCTTATTTTTACAGTTTTGAATTTTCCTCTATATTTAACGATCATTACTATGGCAGCTATATGATATAATCATCTGATTTGCACATATAACATGATATAACATGGCTATGCAGTTAAAAATATGTTGAAAAACAGCGAAATTAAATATTTTGTTCAATAACAGCGATTCTAAATTTTTAAATTGTTTATCTGGTCGATGAAGGGTTTAAAAAACTATTGAGAGAATTCGATTATTGACAAATGGTAATGCTTTAAAAAAAAATATGTTATATTCCTTTCAATATAGATACAATGTACCAATGTATGTACCAATTTTATTCGGTTTAGTTTCAGTACGATTATTGACAAATGGTAATGCTTTAAAAAAAATATGTTATATTCCTTTCAATATAGATACAATGTACCAATGTATGTACCAATTTTATTCGGTTTAGTTTCAGTACGACTTCGTGGTATAAACAGTACTTAACAAATAACTGGAAATTAAAGCTCTTGAATGTCAAAACAAATTTTTAAAATATACCCACGATCCAACCTTGTTGGTCAGTTCAAGTTAGATAGCAGTGGACTAAACTTTATTAACACGACGGACATATTTGTTATAACATTTTGATAATGCAGTTGTTATTTATGAACACCGCTAGAATAAATATAATTTCGCAGTTCATGTTTCTAATCGCGATTTTAAATGGAACCCATATTGTTCATTCAGTTTCACAGAGACTTGAAGGTCATGCTTCTCGTCATTTAATTCCAGAGACCTTCAAGGGAGAAAGTCATTTTGAGATAGTTAATGAATGGAAATACTTGGACTTTGAATATTCAACCTTTGTTGAACGTCAGCAGGCCATTTTAAATGGGTATGAATTTTCTATTATTATTATTGTCTTGTACGTACAATAAGCACACATCATCAATCCTTAAAACGTACCAGTGCATCAATTTTATGAAAGCTACTATTTTGAACTTTTCTGTATATACATACTTACATACATATGTATATTATTTATTTATATATGTACATATGGGTAATTGACATTTAATTCCCTTTTTGACAAAAGCGAAACTGATAGCTTATATAGATAGCTCATTCATACAGCTTATGATGAGTATTTATGAGAAAAGGCTGGTTGTAATTTATTTCGTTCACTGCAGTAATTGCATAGATGCACACTGCAAATAATAAATAAATACATTATTAATAATTAATTAATAAATAATTAAGAATAATATATTGTTTTATTTATGACTAAAATGAATCGATCTCAAATAATTCAATTGTTACTTCAACTGACCTATATAAAGAATTACCCATATTTCGCAAAACTTAAGCAGAAAGCCTGACTTACCACTACTTTTATTAATTTGTTTATTTACAGTGATTTTGTACCCAAGAACAACTTACCCTTGGGAATTGACGTTTACCGAAATCGTCTGTTTATAACAACGCCTCGTTGGAAGGATGGAGTACCCGCCAGTTTAGGTACCATTCCATATCCAGTAAGAGAGACAAGTCCAGCAATTAGACCGTATCCCACATGGAAGGCTCATGGAGACCCCAAAAACCCTGATTGCTCCAAACTAATATCGGTATATCGTACAGCGATTGATAAATGTGATCGACTTTGGTTAATTGACTCGGGTATTGTTAATGCTACTGTCAATTTAAATCAAATCTGCCCGCCAAAGATAGTCGTTTATAATCTTAAAACTGATAAACAGATCATTCGCTACAATTTACCAGAGTCGCAAGTGAAACAAGACTCTCTTCATTCAAATATTGTTGTAGATGTTGGAAAGACATGTGATGATGCTCATGCAATTGTATCGGATGTCTGGCGATTCGGACTGATAGTTTACAGCCTTTCCAATAATAAAAGCTGGCGAGTTACGAATTATAATTTTAATCCGGAGCCATTTGCATCTGACTTTAATATCTATGGATTAAATTTTCAATGGCTCGACGGTGTTTTTGGAATGAGTATTTCGTACGATAAAAAGACTAAACAGCGTGTTCTCTACTTCCATCCAATGGCAAGCTTTAAGGTGTGATTTAAGCTCTTGTAATGATAATATTATATAAATATGTAAGATTATTATAGTTTTGTGGATATTGATATTGATCTGTCGAAAACAAAGTGTGATGCATCGACGCCAAAATACAATTTTCACCCTAATTCTCTTTGCACCAAATTAAATATATTTTCCCTTAATAATAAAATATTTAAATATTCTTTGCAGGAATTTATGGTACCTCTAGAACTCTTACTAAACGAATTCATATGGGAAACAATTAGCCAGGAAACCGCCAAATATTTCTTTTCCATTGGTGACCGTGGATATAAAAGTCAGTCATCAACTTCCGGAATCACAAGAGATGGCGTCATGTTTTTCACACAAGTTCATCGGGATAACATTGGTTGCTGGGACACTGCAAAGCCATATACTCGCGCTAATATGATGTTACTTTTTGATCAAAGTGATGACGCCCCCAATACTCTAATCCAATTCCCAAATGATTTAAAAGTGGATAACGAAGAGCAGCAAAGTGTTTGGATAATGAGTAATCGTTTACCAATTTTTTTGTATAGTACCTTGGATTACAGTGAAGTTAATTTTAGAATTTTAAAGGCGAATGTCAGTAAGATAATATACAATAACATATGTAATCCCGTTAATAGGAACAGTAATGGCACAAAGTCAGCTATTGTAATGATAGAAGAAGGACAATGTTATTAAGAATGTTACTAATTTTCGATCAAACAGAAAACAATAATAAAAACATAAAAACAAATAAAAGAAAGAAAACAGCATTTTAAATTATTTTGATTGTCAAGCTATTTTTGTTTTGGTTTGCCTAAGTTTGGAACCTTGGCCTTTAATTTAATTTATTCTTATTTTTTTTTACTAAATTTTGGAATTTTTTGATGTATTGGAAGGTTTTTGGATACTGGTTATTATCTGATTGAATGTATGTAAGTATAAAAGATAATAATTTTGTCTGATACCAGAATTAAGCGAAGACACAACTTGTTTAGACAAAAGAAACGATATGTATTAATATAAGTAATAAAAACATTGTTGTATTGTGTTTATGAGTTTATCATTATTCCACTACTTTTTTTCCATTGTCCTTTGCAATTTCCGGATATTCCAATTTGACTCCCGGCTCGCAAGTAAAGATGGGACAGCAGTAAGGGAACGGTGCGGTCTTGTTTGTCTTTTCCGTGTCTAGTTTGCATTTTTCGTTGGCCAAGGGCAGTGGGCCGCAATCTTCAACAAGTTCCAGCAATCTGTTTAGGAATTGTATGTTAGTTATGTATACATATGTACATATTTAAATGGTACTAAATTAAACAAAATTGTAACATAAACAACTAAATATTACTTGGTATCGTTTTCCTCATTTTGTACGCAAGTCGAGCGACCACAAAATGGAGTTAAGTCCCAGGATTTTCCTGGCTCAACAGTTGCACATCGAGTTGAGGCAAAGCACATTGCTGGAAAATCTTAAAAAGACAGACATTCAGGTGGTATTTCTTCAGTGAATTATACTAATATCGACAAACCACGATTTACTTTTAATGGATGACCTTGTGTAAATAAGCTTAAATTTGTATTCAAATATTTGTTATAAACTTTCGAAATGAAATATAATAAAAACATTTATAAAACATGTAACATATACATATATAAAAACAATAATAATATATATAAAATAAAAAATATATATATCAGAACTCACCTCTCAGAACGTCAGCAGGAATAAGACGTTTGTAAATTCGAATTTCCCCAGCTTTATCAATTACTTCAACATTTTTTTCAGCTCCCCTAAGACAAGGGGCCAGAAGAGTCAAGGCCAAAACAAAAAAGTGAAAATAGATGCTCATTTTTTATGAGATGGCTTTATTTGTAAACTTTAAAACTTTGACTCAATAGTTCCCAAAAATATTATCACTAAATGGCAGCAATTGCGCCAAGTCTGTGTGCGGCGAAAGTTCACAATAAATTGAAACCAGCCAAAGGCTCACCTATACTTTTATTGAAAAATCATATGTTCATACATATGTATGTATATGAAGACTTCCTAAGACAAAGCTCTTTTTTAAGAGCTGCTCACGATTTTCGGTGCTTAAAGTTGTTACCCTATTTAAAGCAGTGATCGGCACCAATACATACAAGACTAAAGATATGGGTAAAAATGTAAGACAAGTTTATAGTGTACGTGAGCGGCAGAAGTACATATGTATTTGCCGTCTCCGCGGAATAGGGCCTTGTCGACCACTATTTAAAGCCCAGCTTTGTGCTTTGCAACGGTCCGGTTTGCAGCGGTGCTAACACATATGTATGTATGTATGTATGTATGTACATGAGCAAGTATTTTGACAAGTGAGCACACACCATTGAACATATACATAAGAGTCAATACACTTTGCTTTAGTAAAATAGTTCCACTTTAATTTATTTAGATATTGCATCCCCACTCCTTTAAAAGGGAGATATAACTTCTGCAGACTTCGTATATACATCATCATCATAGCAATAGTCAGGGCCGCCGAGAGAAAATCGGGGCCCGGGGGTAACCAAGTGCCGGCCTCCCCCCCACTTGACATTTCTGAAAATGTGGGGCCCCCCTTAAAACTACGGGCCCGGGGGTAATCCCTCCGTCACCCCCCCCTCTCGGTGGGCCTGACAATAGTGTTAATTACCATTATCATTAAGGATTTGTCAGCACCACAGTGGTTAATCTTATATGTATATACTTCATAGGGTCGGAAATATCTCCTTCACTGCGTTGCAAACTTCTGACGAAAATTAGAATACACTGCAAGTGTATAAAAACAGCATTTCTTGTTCTTCTTTAATTATACACTTTCAAAGCGTAATAGGAGCTGCAAAACTAACATTTTCAAAAATTGAAGTTAAATAAAAATAGCAATGTCCGACATACATATACAGGTTTATTGAAGGGTCTCCAGCATTTGTATTTTTTCGGCGAAGAATGCGAATGCTCTTATTGTACAATTTAAATTAAATTTTTTTAATATTATTTTTTAGCCAATTCTGCGGAAAGCCAATCAAGCCCTTCATAAAGTCCGTGACCCTGTGTTGCGCAAGTAGCTTGAATAAACCACTAAAAAAGAAAAAGAAATAATTAGTTTAGATAATAATAACTAATAATAATAATAATAACTTCGGCATGCCGAAGTTTAAATACCCTTGCAGTAAGTAAGTAAGACTTTTTCGTTTTCTCGGGTACTGACATAAATGTTGCAAGCGAAAAATGTTGCGAACGAAAATGATGCAAACAAAAATGTTGCGAACAAACTAAATGAATTTATATATATATCCCTGGCAGCTATATGATATAGTGGTCCGATTTTGATCAAATTAAAACCGAAATTCTAAAATATTACAAAATGGCCATGTCTGTACAAAATTTCATGAAAATATGTTGAAAATTGCCTAAGTTATAATTTTTTTTTTCTAAAAATTTTCCAATCGATCCTATGACAGCTATATGATGTAGTCGTCCGTTTCCCTAAAATTTTTTTTTCAATTTTTTACAGTCATTTTTAGATTGCAAAACATGGTAAAAAAATGAATTTTTTTTTCAACTCGCTGTCATTTTGTGAAATTTGCAAATATTAAAAAAAGCTTGTGTCTAGACCTAGCGAGATGTTTTGTGAATAAGTAACGCTTTACAGATCTTGGATATCTGCTATGGTTTCGTCAAAATTGTGCCAAAACTTTTGAAAAACACTACTTTCGGGAAAACGCGTTTAAAGATAGGAAAAATGGTCGAAACGTATGGAGGTGGCAATCTTTCGGGCTTCGTTTACCCATGAAGGAATGCGAATTTTACAAAACCCTTTATATGGCGTATTCCTCAGATCCTCTAGTATTTAAAAAAAATTTAAAAAAAAAATCGAAAATAAAAAAAATCGAAGGTAGAAGACCCCCTTCAGATAGCTTCAAAACTGAGGGACTAGCTTGCGTAGAAACGGACGGACAGACAGACGGAATGGCTAGATCGACTCGGCTGTTGATGCTGATCAAGAAAATATATACTTTATAGGGTCGGAAATGTCTCTTTCACTGCGTTGCAAACTTCTGACTAAAATTATAATACCCTGCAAGGGTATAAACATACGTGGCGATTCCTCAATTGATTAAGACGTAATTTATCCGTTAGCTCGGCAGCCGTCATAGCGTTGGGCAGGTCTTGTTTATTGGCAAAAACCAAGAGCACAGCATCCCGGAGCTCATCTTCCTGAAGCTAAGAATAAAAGAAACATAATTATTTAACATATTTATTTAAAAAAGCAAACAACTTGTACCATATTTTGTAATTCCTTTTCCGCTTCATTAATCCGATCCCGATCGTTTGAATCAACAACAAATATTAGACCCTGCGTATTTTGGAAATAATGGCGCCACAATGGCCGGATTTTATCTTGGCCACCAACGTCCCAAACGGTGAAACTTATATTTTTATATTCAACAGTTTCCACGTTAAAACCAATAGTTGGAATGGTTGTGACAATCTCTCCGAGCTTAAGTTTGTAAAGTATTGTTGTCTTGCCAGCTGCATCCAAGCCAACTATACAGAATAATACAAATATTTAATAGTAGTATTCAGAAATGGCAATCAATAAAGAATGTAGTATAATTTTGTTTTATACTACATATGTATATGACATCAGGCATAGCTAACAACGTTACCCATAAGGATTCTCATTTGTTTCTTCCCAAAAAGACGAGTCAGAAGGCTAGATATGGTTAGACCCATTTCTGCTATTGGTTTTTAATTTTTTTGTATGCAGTTCTTCTTTTCGCTTTAATTAAATTGACGTGTAAACTAGCCATTTAATTAGTAGGGCCAGGTTCGATGAAAAACGAATACCGAACTTTCAACGCATGCAAATATGTTCGATTTGAAACAGGAGAAATAAAAAACAATTGTACATGAAAACACCAAAAAAGAAACAAAAACATAAAAAAGCAATTGATTTTAAACAATGGAAAGAAACAAAAGGTCGTAAAATATTTTGATAAATATCAACAACCCTGCTCCGGTCACACTCTGTTTTCGCTATTGGTTCCGGCAAGGTCTGTACGAAAAAAATAAGGTCCGCGTGTGTTTGTATAATTGTGTGGTATGTAGTAAACTAAGCTTGGAGCCTGAGCAATGCAAGTGCCGTGACCACAGCCACGCCCATCTTCATCAACTCGCAGGCGGCGACGCAGTAGCAGCAACAGCTTGTTTAAACAATGATACCAATTTAGCTATTTTCCCGCTTGATCTGGCGGTTTCCAAAAACACGGAAAAGTGTGCGCGGCTAAATAAACATTTATTAAAAATTGTAATATATTTTTGTACATAGGTTTTATTTTAAATCCAATAAATTAAAAGACATTTTGTTTATATTTAAATTTTATATTTGTATATATTGTTTATTCTAAATTCACTTTTACGTTGATATGACATTTAAATATTGTTATTTTTTAGTTCAACGTGTAAGCTATCGTCTGGCGGGATTATAGCTATTCCAAGTATTTCAAACTAGTGTCGCACATATACATAAATAAAAATATTTCGATAAATATTTTTAAAAATAAAAATATTTCGATAAATATTTTTAAAATACAAATATTTCGATAAATATTTAAAAAAATAAAAATGTTTTGATATTTTGTCAATAGCCCTACTGCGGTCACACTCTGTTTTCGCGATTGGTTCCGGCAAGGTCTGTACGAAAAAATAAGGTCCGCGTGTGTTAGTAGTAATTGTGTATTTGTAGTAAGGACCATGTAGTAAACTAAGCTTGAGCCTGAGCCAGAGCAATGCAAATGCCGTGACCACAGCCACGCCCATCTTAATCAAATCGCAGGCGGCGACGCAGTAGCAGCAGCAGCAGCTTGTTTAAACAATTGCATTATGGTTCAGACGACCACTTTTGTTGGCCAAAATTAATAACTTGAAACTTTGCCAATTGTATTTTTGTAATTATATGATGATACTGAATAAAAATTATCCCGATCAGAAAACTATGTATATCCTTTCATAGGAACGACAGAATAAAATTTGAGATAAATTCACAAAACTTCGGTTACTTGAAGATTATGTCATTTAACTCAACTTTAAAAATTTCATCGAAATCGGATCAAGAATTCTTATAGTTTTCATAAGAAGAATCGGAAAATAGTGCTGCTTTGCATTTAATTGTACAACATAAAATTTAGAATGGTGTAAAGTTTTTTTAATCAATTTTTTGTACAATTAAAGGCAAAACAGCACTATTTTCCGATTTAATAAATTTTATTTGATATTTATCAGTTAGCATCATACAGACATTATTTAAGCTTCTCAGTAGGTATTTTCATACAAAATGTGGTGATTCTTTAATTCAAATATTGCGAAAAGAGGTCAAATGTGGCATTACTCACTATATGCAATCGAACAAGAATTAATAGCTCTACAGCACACAATAGGTATTAAGGTTGGACTAGGTTGGATTTCAGAAAAAAAATTTTTTTTGACGACTCACTTTAAAACCAAACTACATAGACATCACAACGAGTTCAGACATTTCACAACACATAACACATAGTACAAACCCCTCTGATTCGAACTCATTGCAAATTTTGAACAGTTCTTGTGTATCTATTGAGTTTTTTTAATTTAAGAATTGTGATAATTTCCGAACTTTTTTTCTGTCTAGTAGAAACATCTGGCTTTGGAAGCTTCTTCCGCGAGAGTGGCGCCATCTATGAAGATTTTGAGTATGGTACGTTGATGGTCACTCTATTCTTTATCGATTTCGCCCAAAATCACATTATTTGGTTAACCCTTAAAACATGGGTTTTGGCCAACAAAACTGGTCGTCTGAACCATAGTGAATTGATACCAATTTAGCTATTTTCCCGCTTGATCTGGCGGTTTCCAAAAACACGGAAAAATGTGCGCGGCTAAATAAACATTTATTAAAAATTGTAATATATTTGTGTACATAGGTTTTATTTAAAAATCCAATAAATTAAAAGACATTTTGATTATATTAAAATTTTTTTTATCGTTGTTTATTCCCAAGTCAGGGTGGTGCGCTGTGCCGCGCTCGGGGGTCGCCCGTCCGGCCGCGGAGAGAGAGAACGTAAGAATTTTGCGATGTTGAACTTAGCCTATAATACAATACAGAATAATTTGTACATTCTTTGTTTTACAATAAGTTAGACTAAGAACAATCCCAACAATAATAAATAGATAACAATAAAGAATTCCATGATTTGACAATCGGAAACTAAATATACATTGAGTGGTTAATCCTGCGGACCGGCTACATAAGGCTTGAATAGGAGCTTCGCTTATGGCATCTTAACATTTTTCTTGTGGGGCACTGGCGTGGTCAAGTATTTTTGGCAAAGTTTTATACTAGCACCCACATTGCGAAGCGAGGGTAAGTTTCGTAAAGACTAGATGGCCAACTGCCGCTAACGGACGTGTACACTCGGGCAATGGGACCCAAGAGTACAGAGGCCATCTGATTTATCACAAAGGCAGTGGCACACTCTGCTACTTTTCTTCCCTCACATTAGGCTTGCCATTTTTACTTCCGAGACATGCCCCTTGGCTTATAAAACTCGCTCGATCTTTTATATACAAATGGAGCAAAAACAACTTGAGCGAGAAAATGACCAAAAGGTTGGACTGCAGGATAAATGCTCTCTCCCAAAGAAGCTGGTCAAGGGGAGCATATCAAAGCCGGTGTTGGTGAGCAGAAAAATTAGCAGAGAAGATGTTGATTGTTGTAAATGTCTGCTACTACTGCTACTGCTGCTGCTGCTGATACTGAAGTAGAGTGCCTCCCTCCCAAAGAAGCTGGTCAAGGGGGGGCAGATCGAAGCCGGTGTTGGTAGGCAGCAAGATTAGCAGCAGAAGATGATGATTGTTGTAAATGTCTCCTACTGTTGCTACTGCTGCTGCTAAAGTTGTGTGTGCCTCCCTCCCCAAGTCGGGTGGTGCGCTATGCCGCGCTCAGTGGTCGCCCGTCCGGCCGCGGAGAGAGAGAACGTAAGAATTTGGCGATGTTGAACTTAGCCTAATAATACAAAATATAATTTGTTTTACGACTAAGGACAATCCCAACAATTTTAAAAAAAGGTAACAATAAAGAATTCAAAGATTTGACAAACGGAAACTAAGACATAACATTGAGTGCTTAATCCTGCGGACCGGCTACATAAGGCTGCAGGTGAGTGCGCGCGCGCTCGCGGAGGAGACTCTCTCGTCTCGGCGCCCGCTCGCAACGCCCCAAATATTTTTTTTTATTTTTTAAAAATAGGTTGAGCTCTAACAAAACAAATTTAGCCTATAACAATTACATAGCAATACGTAAATACAAACAAAAACTTTAACAGGGTGTAATACTATGTTTTACAATAAAATTGTATCCTAACTAGGCTAAATATAAAAACTATGAATTAAATAACAAAGAATTCCATGATTTAAAATTTTTCTGAGACTGAGGCGTTGCTCAAATTAAAACGGGGCCGACTTCATTGGGCTAGGTGGGCTTCGTTCTGGCTATCTGATTTTAATTTTTGTGGAGATTCCGATAATTGTTATTCCATATACGAAGCTGTGGGCCTCCGTCACTCCGTATAGCTGCGCACCTGCTATTCAACATGTTGCACCCGGACTGACCGCGGTGAACAGAGGTCGCTAGTCAATTATGGGCAGGGTGCTAGAGGGCATCCGGGCCCACACATTAGGCTTGCCAGAGAATTTATACTATAAAAGTAAGTAAAGTAAAAAGGGTTTCTCTTGCTGATACGAGGGTACTTTATTTATCGGTGGTATTACATTGTGGTGCAATTTATGCGATAATTATTGGGTAATTGGGTATTGAAACCAACACTAAAACATAAATAACAATAAAGCTTAAAACTAGGCAACAAAGAATTTTTCAGTATTGACATTAAAAAAAAAAATTAAATTGAAAGTCGCATTTCGCCGCTCGTCCGTCTTGTCCCTCGCAGCCGTCATATCCTCTACAGAGGGCATTTAATAACAAGTCTCTCTTACACCAAGAAGAAAATAGTGCGGCTCGCCTTCTTCAACGCATCAGTCGGTTCCATTAAAGGGTATTTGTCGTCCAAGTATCTTCCTTCAGACTCGACAGTTTAATAAGCTAGGGGGAAAGGGTATATAAAAAAAAGGTAGCTTCTCTGTGTTCCATTATGGATCAAACACTTTTAGCATAGAAATATCTTGTCATTTTAATTGCAGCACGCCTGATAAAAAAGCGGCCAGTGTATTTCTCCTTCTTTCATTGTTTACATCATCATTCTTCGCTCTAGGGCGAGACGCAACACATGTAAACGTACATAAAAGTACAGTAAGCAGAGCCAACTCTTTGTCTCTGCTTTTTTGGTCACAACTCAATTCATCGGCTTTTTTCTTCCTAATTGTCAATTTCCACATAAATCGCATACATACAGACATATAATAAGCAGGCCACGGACGAGGCCAAAGCCACTTCTTGATATTAGTAGACGCTCCCTCTATCTTGTTCTGTTCGTATTCGCTGCCGTCGTCGACAGCAAACGGTTATGGCTGCTATTAGTACTCTCGCGAGGGCCGATACGTCTCTCACTCATCTTCCTTTTCACTCTCGCAGGCATCAGTGGGCGTCGCTCAATTCACATAAGCAACATAACCACTCCCTTCAGTACCAAAATTCCACGTCCCCGGGTTTTCCACGCAGCATGCTCGAAAAACAAAAACAAATTACATGGGCTCCATTTAGCGAAGTTCGAAACGAAGTAGGCGCAACAGAAATCGACCTGCGTTCGGCTACTTCCGATCTCTCACGAAGTTCGGACTGTATATTTGTTTTTGTTTTCGAACTGTTCGACAGTTCGGATATTAGAAAGAGATGGAGATGGTCAAAAGGGAAATAAGAAAATCTCTGTCGAAAACAAATTGTGTTGGGTCGACGTGAGAATACCCTTTTTAAAATAAGTTGATATATTTATAAATATTTAATATTGTATTCGATGAATTTTGATTTATTTAGTCGAATTGGCAAGTATTAAAAATGTACTTTGGCAATGCCAATAAGTTCATATTTGATCTTCTGCCTTATGGGGTTCAAATTAAAAGGCATTGCTTTGGTCGTGCACACCCTGACACGAGGCAGGATTTTCGATCTTCGGTTTTCTCTCGCTTCTCCTAATTCTCTTTGCATTTAGAGTTGACTGTTGCTGCATTTAGAAGTGTTTTGCGTATTAGTTAAAGTTGCGGAAAAGTGAAATATTATAATGAGGTAAGTAAACGTATTTGTGTTTAATTAATAAATTAATTTGCAGAATTGATCTTGAACCTGGTCACGCCTATATGAACAGTACGTATGTATGTATATTTGTGCAAAATATTGCAGTGTTCAATTTGGTTTTAACAATTATATAGTTTATTTACAGATACCATTAGTCGGGTAAAGGGACACCCGCCGGCAGAGAAGACCCGTCAAGACCCGTAAAGAAGTTAAGCTGACTAAAAATGTGTAACCATAACATATGTAACATTTTATAAATAAATACTAAATTCAAAAATTACTCCGGATTTTTACTAGAAGGATATTTTTCGGGTATTTTCTATAGATTTTCCACGGGGCTTCAACGGAGATTGCACGGAGATTCCCCGCAGGTCTTCCACGGTCTTTCCACGGAGATTCCCCGCACATTTTCCACGGAGATTGCACGGAGATTCCCCGCACGTTTTCCACGGTGTTTCCACGCAAAATCCACGTGGAATCGAGTTCGATATTTCGAAATTGCCTACGAAATGGCGCAGGGATTCCATGCGATTTCCTCGAATAATCCCCGCCGAATTTCGAATTCCACGCCACATCGGACTGATGTATGGAAAATCCTTACTAGATTTGTATGGAAATTCCCCGCCAGTCCCCGGGACTGGCGTGGAATTGGCGCGGGGAATCTCCGGGGAATGGTACTGAAGGGCAGTAAATACAACAAACACAACTGATCAGAGGTACGCAATAGCCTTTTTTTTTTGTAACTTAATGTGGATACGGATGAGAATTAATTATAAAATGTATGTAATTGCATGCGTGGGCCATGGGGCAGTTTTTCCCTAACTTTACTCTACTCTATTTGCGACTGCCCGTGGCCCACAAGCGGTGGCAGGACTTCGTGTCCTGCTTCTATGATTCTTGGCCCAGGATCGCGTCCAGTGATTCTGATGGCGATTTGAATACCGGGGAGAAGTGGAAACGCTTAAGCAGTAGTATGACACTGCTGATGCTCGGCGCGCAAAGCGGGCCGAGCCCCGGTCATGTATCTGCATCCTGCAGAACGTTGTTTAATATCGCCTCCATCGTCGTCGTCGTCGTCATCTTCTCCAACTCGCTGCTGCTGCTGTTGCTGCCGCAGATTACATACCGGGGAGATTGAAAACGCTTGAGCAGTAGTATGATTCTGCTGCTGCTCGGCGAGCGAAGCGGGTATGTATCTGCCTCCTGCAGACGCTATTGATTTTCGCCTTCATCGTCGTCGTCATCATCGCCGTCAACTAGGTCTTCTCCTTGCTGCCGCTGCTGTATTGTCATCAAAGCTGTGCGTAAAGCTAGACGGCTGCTACTTGGGTAGTGGTCGTATCCGCTACGATGAATGCTGCCAATTTCTGCCGTTGCGCCGACCATAGGTGAGAGCCAATGCTGTTGTTACCATAGCTGCCGAGAAGATACTGCCACTATCTGCTGACGACTGCCGTTAATGTCTATAGCTCGCTGATGCGAGTATCTTTATTAATCGTTTGAATTACATTCTTGATGCAATTTTTGATTGGGTCTTAAAACCAACACTAAACATAGATAATAAACTTAAGGGGTTATATACACTTGCGCGCGAGGAAAAATAGGCTTTTTTATGATTTTTTTTGTGGAATAACAACACAACTTTTCGTAAAATACTCAATGTATATTTATTTATACACTTTGTGAGATTCTTCATGCATTTTTTCAAAACAAAATATTCATATTTGTAGTTACTGTAGGCCATAATGTAAACACACAATTTTCCCAATATCGTCCGCGGTGACCACGATAACGAAGGATCTGCTCATCCGAAATACACAAACAGAAATATTTTATGTAGTTTACACCTATACGCTGTGCGTGAACGAAGGATTTTACAAAAACAAATTTTTAACGAAACTTATGATCGTTTTACTACAAAATACGAGTTTTGAACGTACAAATTTTTGGTTTTTTGCTTCAAATTCAAAATCCTTCGTTCACGCACTGGCTAATATTGTTGTTAATAAGCCTGCAAAATTTCAGACTGACCGAGTTAACGGTTCTTTAGTAATCGTGGTCACCGCAACCACCCTTTTTCAAAAAAGGAGTTTCGAGATAATCGCGTGTAAAGAATGATTCGCCGTTGACTCTGTAACATACAACGAATGGTTGTTGGGAGCGAGCAGATGTTATTGTGAGAGCAGAGGAATGCACGCGCTTGGTCCGGCTCCAAATTAGTTCGGTAGTTGGGTGTGGGCGTAAAAGAAAAAAGCTGCTTCCGCATAGGCTCGAGTAATTCATTATATTCGCTAATTATATGCATTCGCGTGCAGGGGTAGGGGAAGAGAAAAAAAGAGAGAGGGGGCAGACCAAAGAGAGACAAAGAAAAGAGTGTGTGGCAGCAGGCAGCTTGTTGTGGATGCTGAGTTGTTGTTTAGCACCCATTAACCCCACCCTACCTTGATCGCTTGCTACAGCCACGGCTGGCGATCCCTTATACAAGCTACCCTACGTTCGGGACATCCTTCAGGATAAGCATGGCTTCCAATAACAAAACCAGTTTAGCTCGACTTCATCATTATAATTTTATTTCCTATAATATTCATAATTGTCTTCTATTATTAGTTTTAATTAAAAATTATTTAAGTTTATTTAATATATTTCTATTCATTTTTCGTTTAACTGACTAATTTATTGGCGAGGAGAAATATTAAAAAAAAGAACTGCTGTGAAAATTAGAAAGTTAGGTAAATGTAGGTATAATATAAATAATTATAAGTGTAAATAAAGAATAAGAATGCCTTCCTATATCCAAAAATAATTTTTATAATATTCACGAAAATTTCTTCCTATTTAGAAATGTTTAAAATATTAGCAAAGTTAGTTTTAATTCAAATGCAAACAATTAATTAATCTGACCGAAATAAATTTCTTTCAGTGTATGCCATCATACTAAAAGTTTTTCCTAAAGAGAGGAAATATTTAATTTAATCATAAGCACACACCGCCAGAAACGCTGGATACAAAATGTAATCCGAGATATTAAATTTATTTTAAAACTCGAATACTAATTACTCATCGAGTACAAATTATTATTAATTAAATTATTTAAATAAAAAAAATTCATTTAATTGTATAATAATTAACTTCATTAATTTCAAAAAGTTCGTCGCTCAGTGTAGCGACAGCTATGTAAAAGAGGAAGAGAAGATGCACCTGCATTTGGGTTCTCTTTAAAGCTCAAA
>VNJT01006171.1:0-19126 GCA_008042655.1 Drosophila burlai | reverse complement strand
GGAGAATGTTCACGCCAGAAGGGCGTTTATTTTCCGGAGGCAGTGTGATCCCGTACACTCGCTCTCTCTCTCCCTCTTCCACTGCACTTTCCTCCGCTCTCCCAAGCTAGATTTAAGCCTTCTTCTTGGTTAGTACTAATTTACCATTACACAAATAAAGACGCACGTCGCGTAATACCCCGAAAGTTTCTTTCCGTGTTTTACTTATCGAGTGTGTCAGCTTAAAGCCATCCCCCTCCGAACAATGCTCAAAATATAAATAATTTTTCATCAAAATGGCGCCCAATGGGGCAACAATGGGAAATTATTTGCTGCAGTTTTAAGGAGCTTAATATTTTTAAATTCATTTTTAACTTAAATTATTATTTTAAAGACCCCCTCTGCACCCATCAAAATTGCCCAGATATTAGGCATATCCAAGCTGTTTAGCTGGATTTTCATCATTTTTTTTTGCAGCACCCACGCACCTCTCCTTTGCATTTTTTTTCCTTCTGCTAAAGCCTTTGCCATTTAACTGACCCAAACGGCAAAATGCAACTGCAACTGCCACTTGTGCAACGACAGCAGCAGCAGCAACAACAAAACTTTCTCTGGCCAAGAATGTGCAACTGCAACAACTGTTGCTCTTGCTGTTGCAGCTGCATGTGGGGATAAAGAAATGCCCGAGGCCAAAAAAAAAAAAAAAATAAAGAAAGAAAGAAATACGCGGCTAGATAGTCCGAGTCTCGGGCCTCGAATCTCAAGTCTCAAGTCGCAAGTCGCAAGTCTTCCGTCTTCTAGTCCAGTTCAAAGCTCTCTGTTGGTCCACTCAAGTCATTCATGGCAATCGAAGCAACAGCAACTGGGGTTAAGAGGGGCGGCCACAAGGGGTTAAGGGGAGGTACAGCACCCGCCGCGTGTCGATTGAAAATTTATGATCACAATTTTGGTTAATGCATTTTCGTGTTTGTGCCATGATTACCAAATGTTATTCACGCTCCACCGACTCGCCTGGGATGTGTGCTTCCACACCAAACAAAAAAAGAATAGAAAATCTATTTATAAATGGAGTATCTATTTCGATCTCGATTTTTTTTAATAGGTTTAAGAGTTAATACCCGTTGGTTGGTTTAAACATCTAAAGGATACTTTTTAGTATTTCTTTAAGAGAATTTCCCAGAAAATTATAGTCTCTCTCGGAGGCCTCTTATATTTACTTATTCATCAAGTATGTTTTAAGTTATGAGTTTCCCAAATATTTTCAAAATTATTCCTGTGTACTGGAGCACTTCCTTGACCGGCAATCAATGCCAAAATGGCGCGGGGGGCATTGCGACTGTTTACGGTTAACTAAACATTCCAAACGCTCCAAAAAGACAAACAAATGCTGCACCGCTGGCAAAGGCAACAGACACCCGACTTTAAGTTCGTTTTTGTAGCTTTATTTTTGGGGTTTTTCCCCAAATCCACTAATAAATAGCCAGGGTTACCAGCTTCCTCTGTTTTTTAAGTGTTTCTTCTTACTAAAAGGCTTAGATTTTGGAAAATTCTATAATAATTCGTGTTGTAAAAGCTATTTTTTCTTAGATTAAATAAGTAGTAATATGGCAAGATTCTTAATTATTATTCCAGTTATATTAATACGAAGCCAGGGTTGCCAGTGTCCTGTGTTTTTTACGTGTTTAATTTTGGTTTACTCGCAGTTTTATTCCAAATAACTGGGATTGTCAGGTATTCTTTCAATTTTAGTGTTTTTATGAGACCAGATTTCAGGAAATTTTAGGATAATTTGTAGTGTCAGAGCTGATTTTTCTTAAGCTTAATTATTTAAATGATTGTGGCAAGGCTGTAATTTGAGTATTTCCTAAGCTTCTACTAAAATAAAGCCAAAGTGTTCAAAATTCTTAATATTTCGCGATCTAATGAGGCCAGATTTCAAAAAGTTCAAAAAGTTTGTAAAGTCACAACAGCTTTATCTTAAACTAAATAAATTTAGATAATTTTAATGATTGTTTTAAGCCTGCAGATTCTTTCTAAATTTCTTTTCAAAATACTGACAACTCTGGTCTTAGACAATCCATTTTTTCTGTGGCTACTTGGCAGCTGCTGCGCGTTCCTGGTGTTTGTTGTCACTGCTGCTGTTGTCGCATTTCCGTTTTGCTGCTGCTGCTGCGGCTGCTGCTGCAACAGCAATAGCTGCTGTTGTTGCTCCCATTTTTGGGGTTAGGCGGCTTGGCAGGCGTAGGATTGCCGGGGCTAATGTGTCTTGTAATTTGCATGGCCATTTGTGAAAAAAGTGAAAAGAGCGCAGCGTTTTTTTTTAGTTTTCTGTTTTTTTTTCTGCGTAAATTATGCGGCATTTTTACCGTTTTGCCGGAGCTGGAAACAGTAGCACTTACAAGCTCCTTTTACGGCCCGCCTCTGACTGCTGCTGACCAAAAGCGGATTTTCGCATTCAAAATAGTCGCCAAGAAAAGACGCCGAAAATAGCAAAGCAAAAAATTCAACGCAACGCAACAAAAAAAAAAAAAATGCCAAGAAAATGAGCAACTTTTTATGGTTATGATTGCGTTGTCGCCGAATGCTAAATATGCCATGGAAAATGCTGGAAAAATGGAAATGCCAAAATGCGCTTCTCTCTCCCTACTTTCGGGCCACGTGGGCGTATGAGCAATGTGGCTCAAGTTGCTGCCGTTGCCGCTGCTGCCGCTTTCACACACAATTAGCGTGTGTTGCTTCTTTGTGTGGGTGTTGCACCTTCGTTCCCCCCCAATAGAAAACTGCAGCATGTCCATGAATCATGCCCAGACTTAAGTCTATTGTTGCTGCTGCTGTTGTCGTTGACACAATCAACACAGCAGCAGCAGCAGCAGCAGGAGCAGTAGCAGCAGCAGCAGGAGCAGTAGCAACACCACCAGCAACAGCAGCAACTTGGCAATTGATTTGGCCAACATACGGGCTGCTGATTGCCAGCAACTGACTTGGTTTCTTTGACTAATGACACAAACGACAACAGCAGCAACAGCAACACACAACAACAACAACAAGAGCAACACCAACCCACAACAACACCAACATACAACAACAGCAGCAACATGTTGCCGACACGCGCGCATCGTTAGCAAAATGAAGCAACTTCATGTTGCACTTCAGATTTTCTTGCAGTGTTTTATGCGTGGGCTCCGCTTGGAATGTGCTAAATTACACACTAACAAAAAAAAGAATGTGCTAAATGAGTCACAAAAAAAAAAGAATGCCAGTAATTAAATATAAATTAACTAAAGAATTAAGTATTAAATATTCTTTTTCAACTCAAAATTTTCTTAAATATGAAAATCTTTAGCATTTCATACCCCTAGAAAGTTATTGCAATACTTTGTATCTCATGTATGCCTTAATTTTGAATTTTAAGTATATTTAAGTTATATTTTTCCTTCTATTTCTTTTCTCAGTGTGCATTTCCCCAAGACTTTAGGCAGTCATTGTTGCCTTTGCCGCCTGGTGTTATTCCCTAGAGTTGCTGCTAGTGTTGCAGATGCTTCTACTGATGCTGCTGCTGCTGCTGCTGCTGTTGCTGCTACTCTTGCTGCACTTGAAATATTTTTCTTTAGCGGCTGTGCTGATGATGATCTGAAGGAAATGTTGCTGCCTGCTCAAATATTTATGTTATTCTTATCAATTGTGGCCACATTCCCAGCTGCCTCGTCTCGTTTTCTGTGTGATGGAAATGCAATTAGTTATATGATATAAACATATATTCGCCTAGGAATAATGTTGACTTGAACCAATTGAGGTTTACTTTAAGCCATTAAAACAAACACCAAAGCCCTGTTTGATGAATATACATATATAATATATAGGAAACATGAGAGAAGCTATGTCACGACACCTATTCGCTGCTGGAAATCAAAGAAGCACGTGACAAAGGCGGCAACATGTTGCTCCTGGCACAAGCTGAATGCTTCAAGGAAATATAAACAACGAAAACATATAAAAAAATTAAAAAAAATATATATCAAAAACAGCAGCATTTGGCTTGTAATATCATAATTCACACAATGTTGCACGATTCGGAGGCTGAGGCTGCGATTGCTGGCGGTTTCAGAGCCATAAATCGATTAAGCCAAAACGGCAACAGGTGGCTAAGGCAAAGGGGTTAACCAGAGGGGGCAGCAAAGGGTTACAAATCAGAAGAAAAAAAAACCGAAACAAGGAAAAGGTACAAGGTATAAGGGCAACTGGTTATGGGACTCGTTTTGCGGCCAAAGCTTCTCGCAAAATAAACAAGCAAAGTGGGTCTGTAGGCCAAAAACCGAAACGAAATAAAAGGAAATAAAGACACTGAATAAAAAAGAATTTATAAAAAATAAAGAATATAAAAAACAAGCAGAAGTCGTGTTGAAATCTCAGAGATTTCAAAATAAAACAGGGAAACAGATAAAACGGAGGAAGAAAAAGGAAGAAAAATCGGCAAAAAGGGAAGACGCAACGATGAAGAGGCGCGCGTGCAACCTTGAGATAATTTAATCGTTTCTGTTTGAGAGCAAACACACAAGCACACATAAACACACACTTTATAAAATAACAAAGAAAAAAGAGAGCAAAAAAAAAAATCCCTATAAAGAAAACGTAAGAAAAACTAAACCCAAATGCCGATGCCCATGCCGATCGAGCCAAAATGCAGCCACAAACAATTGAAAGCATTTTCGCAGAACGCAAAAGCATATCAAGAAGAGGGAAACCGTTGACAATAATAGACGCAAATGCACTGCAAAGAAAATTGCAGCTTTAATCGAGGTATCTAATCTAAAAAACAGAAACCTAACTTATCGATAACTAGTTTGTTATCAGTTTTTAATTTTGAGATATATTTGTACACACTTTTCTAAGAGAGGCTTTTAGCATGAATTAGTTCGAAAACAAAGCTAAAAATTCAGAACAAATTCAACTTCTTGCCAAACAAAAAATGTAATGATTAAATAATAAACAATTTGGCAGAACTAAGCACACATCTAATGTTTATTTACCTTTTTGGCCTTTGAACTCTCGGTGAGCCAAAAGTTTACCTCTTTTTTGTGGGTTATTTAGAAAGATCTCAAAATGATCGGCAAGGCACGCATTTCTCTCTCCTCTCTCCCGTTGGCTTTGAGATTTAAGCAAACAGAAGGGAGTTCAATACAGAAGTGACTGTGAGAGAGAGAGAGAGAGATGCTGCTCGATCATCGTCATGCAGCATCATCATCATCATCATCATGATCGTCATGATCTTCGCAGAAGGCACTTCAATCTGAACTTTAGAGATATGGCAAAGCAATAAGACTCGTGGTTTCGGGGATCGTGGCTCGGGATCGGGATCGGGATCTCGGCAAACACTGATAAATTATTTGACAGATTATATTTGCGTTGAACTTTGGGCCGTGCCAAGAAGACGATGACGGCGGCGGCGGCTACATTAATAAAAACGAGAACACACGTTGACGAGGGAACTCAGGTGGGTTGCTATTTCGGCTCAGGTGGGCGGGAAGGGGGCGGCATCCACACACACACACACACACACACACACACAAAAGGGCAATGAGCAAAGAAAAAGAAAATGCAAGAAGAAAAACAAGACGAAAATTAAGAAAATGCCACTACACATACCCTTTATGACTCTTCGTTCGGTAATAATCGAAGCCAAAATGATTTATATCGCCAGTAGAATATATCGAAAATATCGAATATCGAATATCGAAAATATGAAGCAGTATATCGATTTAGTTTTGAACTCTAATCAAAATATCGATGTATTAGAAGTAATATACATCCATAAAATATACCGAACTTAAATAGAAATATTGATCGATAACAGCATATATTCAAACTATTCTATTCTTGTCATTCGAATTTATTCGAAGCACATTGATGTATCAAACAAATTGTTTATCGATTTATTTATTTACGCATAATCGAAGGATTTTTTACTCTTAATCAGAGGATTTTTGGAATCGTAATAAAAGTGTATCAAAAAAACTATATATCGATACCACAATTTCAACCTGCTGTTAGTTACAGAATATATTAGAATATTCATGGGTTCCTAACATATTGGCTACATCTTTGTAGGGTATTCTGGCGGAAAGGCCAACTCCTTGCTGCAGCTGAGAGAAAGCTTCGTTGCCGTGGCCGTTGCTCTGCTCTAACAAATGAGCGTCATGTCTTTGCCCGTCGCAAAACAAATCTGAGCAATTTTTTATGATAAATAACACCCAGTTCCAGGGGTGGCGGGGGGTCAGGTGTTTAAATGAAGGCAGGAGCGAGCAAGAGAGAGAGAGAGAGCGGGAGAGAGAGTGAGAGAGATAGAGACTCTTATATTTAGTGTAGGCCCCTGCGGGCAGTTAACGGCATAGAGAGAGAAAGGGGGAGGGTAGCAGGCGATACACCCATTTTGTCCAGGTGGAGAGACAGGGGCAGAGGCAGAGGCAGGTAGAGATGCAGCCGGCAGCTTGTGCAAACAAACAAATCGCCGTAGATTTATTTTAGTGCAAAAGCCTTAACACACTAAATTGCTCAGGCATGCGTGGGTTAACCATGCTAGCTTAGCCTCCACAGCGAGAGGGGAGGCCTATCGATGCGGCGATGAAAAATGCTGGCTTTCAACGCGGTAATTAAAAGATGAATCGTCCTCGTGGGCTCCTCTTTCTCCTTCTCTCTCTGTGTATCTATCTATCTCTATCTATAGATGCCCTCTCTCTCAAGTGATCTCTCTCTCAGATGCTCTCCCTCTCTCTCTCTCTCTTTCTAGGCCCCGATCGAGTTCGGAAACAAATTATGCTTCATTAGGCCAGATAACGCCCCAGATCAAGGCAGAAACATATTTCCAGCCAAGTACCATACATATATCATATGATTGATTAATGCTTTTAAAATGTCCGCGCTAAATTGGAATGGAATGGAACGCAATGGCATTGGAATGTGCTGGCACATAACGGTTAACTGAGAATAGAACAATTTGGCACTCTTGCAAAACGAGACATGCTTAATCACTGCCAGAGAGGGGAACTGCGGAATGGAATGGTGGGAAAGAGGGCCTAATAATTCTCAACTCTAGGATAAAACAGTGAAAATCTCAACATTTCCTATTTATAATTTTACTTTCTTGTTGAAACAATCAAACATTTATATATATATTTTTTAGAAAGTACCTAAAGAGCCTTGTTTCCTAACGGAAGACAGCAAAACATCTGCGATATAAATTCCCATTACTTTCACTAGCCAACCCTAACGGTAGACTGCTAGATATATTAAACGATATAGAACCATTATCTTTGCCTTTTTCCATTTCCTTTCTTTACAGAGCACTTTCACCTGTGGAACTTAAGAACCTAACGGTGCCCCTTAACAGTTAACCCACCAGCTGGCTCTCGCTTTCTTCTGCCACGCGACAAGGCGGCAAACTTTCACTGGAACCACACTGAGACCCCAACCAAAAAAGGGTTGTCCTGCCTGCGGCCAAGGGCCTTAATTTACTCACACTCACAGCTACCCTTCCGACAAACTGATAGAAATCTTCGGTTAAGAAATTTGGGTCAACAAACAGCTGCCAAAGGCAATGAGACGAGAAGAGGAAAGACAAGGGTTCCGTAAGACAAAATAAAAAAACAAAAAAATATATAGGTACAAATAAAACTAAAAACGAAACAGAAGTCAGCAGGTAATATCTTCGAAAAACAGGGTTCCCTTCTCTATACAGTTTTTATTATTTTTCTTTAAACCCTTTTTGCGTTTTTTTTATTTTTGGTTGAAATTTATTTTTGGCACGCGCGAAATTCAAAGAACAATTTGCAGCTGTCAGAAATTCGCCATAAAAGTTAATTTTGGTGGGAAAAGCTTATCCTTTTGGGGGAATTAATGAGGATTTAGGTAGGTTTTTTCTTGGCCATAAAAATATCAGCAATATCTTCAAGAATAATTAAAATTTAACATAAAATCTAATTTAAACCTAACTAATATCTATTTCATATTATATTTTGGCTTGATTCCCAGGCTTACCCAAATCACACATTCGATTAGTAAGATTTCCACAAACACACACAGAACAGAACTCACCTGCAAAGAAAGAAAGAGTGGGGCAAAAATTAATTTCAGTTTGCAGGCAAAAATGGAAGATGGAAAATGGCAACTCTTATTAATAGACAATCAATCAGCGGGTTCCGACAAAGCCAATATAGTCTAGAGGTTTGAGACTCGAGAATCGAGAATCGAGACCAGAACTTGAACCATAACCAAAGAAACTGCAATCTCTTGGCCGGGTCTTTATGCCGCGGACCCCAAGATAATGGCCACTCAGTGTGGGTAACCACATGTGTGTTGGCCTGCAATTAAGCTGCGATTCAGTTCAGAATCGGAATTGCAATCGGACTGGGAATTGGCACTGCCAGAGCCTTAGATATGACACTAATTATCGATGAATAACTATCGTCGATATAAAACCACGAAGTATAACAAGCTAATAAGTTGTAATTTGCATAAATTCATATAAATAAATCGTATAACCATTTTATACTCAATGTTTTGTAAATTATTCCACTGGAACAATCGAAAGGCTAAATATTATAAAGTACTTTTAATACATTAAATATTACAATACATGTTAATGTCAATTTCTCTTATAGCTATTGTAGGTATTACAGGAATTAAGAATTATTCACATTTGATGAATTTTCAAGTCGATATTTGGTATCCATATTTACCTTTCCCTCCACACATCTCAAATTCCATTGAATGGAAATGCCGATAAAGAATTTATTTACCCTTGAAGTTGACAAAATATTTTAAATTGATATCTTTCGATATGATAATAAAATGTTTAACATGTTTTGATACAAATCTATATTTATCTATTCCCAAATTCGAGTGAATAAAAGTCTCTATATCTATAACATTGAATTCATTTTTGATTGATATTTTTCCATATGTAAATTTAAGATTTAATAGGTTTGATATATGTATATATCGATATTTTCCTATTGCTGCACCCATCCTTAATTTTAGTGAATGGAAGTGCCAAGAACGGACACAATAGGACCAATGGTGCTGAGTCAAGTGCAAACACTTGCGACCTGTCAGCGCCCAGCGGCCAACCACAATGGCCTTCTCTTTTCCGCTTTTCCGCTCTGCGAAATTGATTAAACTCATTCATAATGACAACAAAAGCAGCAGTAGAAATAACAGCAACAACAACAACAATAAAAAATAACAAACATAAAAAGTTCTATAACAGCAACTTCGATTTACTGGAGTAGACTTGCCCGGGACTTGCCGCCCTTGGAGCAGTGTTAATAAAATGATGTGGAATGCGAGTGATTGAGAATATAACTTAACAATTATTATAAGTAATATTTTTAGATATTAATTTAAGCTATTATTAAATAAGCTTGAAATCTTTAATAATTTATATATTATAAGCTAGAATTAAAGTTATAAGAGATAATAAAGCCAGTAGATAGTTTTCTCTATTCAAACCTTACAAACCTCTTTAATTACTTGAAGAAATTACCCCTTCAATTACTTAAATAACAACTTTTAAATATATTTAAAATTTAATTATATTTCCTACTTTTTTCAATAGCTAAATGACTGCTTTTTAAGAGTATCACCTCTCGGCAGTCAATTGTGGCTAATGAACTAATGGACATTTCAGGGCCAAATGCAAGCCAAGAAAAATCACTTTTCTTTCGCTTATTATTATTTTGTTTTTTTTTTTTTATGTAATTTATTTTGTGGCTCACAAAAAGTGTGACCAGCCTGGAGAGACAGAGAAAGAGACAGACGGACGGACAGAGAAAGGAAGGGCGAATGGAAAATGTAAAAGGCGTGGCCTGCAATTTACTCACGCCGCACAAATGGGAAAAAAGATATGATCCAATTCAATTTAAGCGCGTGTCGCATGGCGACAGTAACAGCCATTTCTATATGTGCACTACTATACTATACTATATATATATATACACATATATATATATGCATATATTTGTATTTGCTCTGACCCAGCTGCAATTGTTGTTGCTGCCGGTGTTGTACAAATGCAATTACAACTAAACACACGGCAAATTGGGGGAGGGGAAAAGCCAGCAAACAAACGAAACACGAAGAGCCGCCGACACACGAGCTATAAAGGGGGGAGGGGGAAAATGCGGGAGGAGAAAGGGAAACAAATGAAACACCAACAAAACATGGGTTACAGTACTGTTTTTTTTTTGCTGCTCCGCCCACTTTCCCACACCCAACGCCAAGCGACGAATGACGAATGACGGCGAGCCAAGAGGGCGCTGGGGGGTAGAGTGGAAAGCTACATAGGAAAATGTTTACGCCGCAAAATGAATAAGAAATAAATCGGCAATAATCGGGATTAATAAGCATTAATAGCAGGTAGTAACTACTATTTTTTTACGGGTCATAATTAACAAGTTTTAAGTCTTTTAATTTTAACTAAGCTGTACCTCAAAACAGAAGAAATTCGACAGCAAACTTTAGGAAATGTATGACAGAAGGAGATTAAATTAAATCCAGCTAATAAACAAAATATATCCTTTAAAAATTGTGTGTTTACTATAATTATTTACCGAAATAAATATTGATTCCACAACAAAATTATTAAAAAGCATCAAAATCATTTCCTTATTGTTTAATTATTACAATTATTATTATATTCTTCTTCCCCACAAAGAAACAAATTTGTACATAAATGTAACTTAAAAAAAAGCCCCCTTAAAATATTTCATAAAAATATTTACGCTCTTAATTCAAATAATTCTTCAACTAAAACACAAACTATAATAATAAACTGCATATTTTAGGCCATACGGAAATGCAAATCAAAATTGCAAAAGAGATTGTGTTAAAAAATAATAATAAAAAAAAAGAAAAGCCTAAAAGGAAAAGGGAAGTGGCTCGAAAGGAATTGAAAGGCGTCTGGTCTGCATTTGAGATGAAAATTGAAGGGGGAGTGGCGAGGTTGGAGGTGGAGGAGGCGGAGTGGGTGAGGCCAACTGATGATGAGGGCGGTGGTTTTTCCTCTCTGTAGGTGACGAACGTCAACGTTGCCGTTTGCGCCGTTTTTAAATCGTGGGAAAATGTTTTTCGCTGCTCCTGTTGTTGCTGTAAGTGTGTGTTTGTGTGTATGTGCAAGTGTGTTTCTATGGGTGTGTTGTTGTGCCAATTGTTGTTGTTTTGCTTTTGACGGCTGCGGGGCCTGTGGGCTGATGAAAAGCTTTTTTGCCGCTCGCCGCAATTTGTTGCGCTGCATTAAGCAGAGCAAAAACGTAAAAACTAAGTTTAAAAAAATCAGTTTAAAAAAATGTAAAAAATAAAGTAAATATTATAAAAAGAAAAAAACTTGTCTTGATCTAAACACTAAGGATGCCTAGTGACCTGGCTAAGAACACAGCAGAAGAGGCTTTGGAAATCAAAGAAAATCAAATAAAATATATGCATATCCTTTGAAAATGTTTACATTTTGAAAAATCAAATATATGTTGGGTTACATTTAAAAAAATCTAATAATTTATAAGAATAGCTTTTACAAATATAATTAAAAAAGGTGTACATTTTTTAAGAATAAAAAAAAATATGGGTTTCAGCTTTGAAAGTCGTATTAAACCTAATTCTATAAAGATTGTATAAAATAAGGAAATATACTTTGAAAATCAAATAAAATAGGTATACATCGTTTTTCTTAGACTTTCTTTATTATTTTAGGTCGAAACACGATTAAATCTTAAAAAATCTAGAATATGGAATTTTATTTACTTCATAAGAAATTTCTAAAAAAAATCAACCTTACTTCCCAGAAAATGAAAGTACAAATAAATTAACTCAAGCTTTACAAGGCATCAATTGTGAGTAAATATTTAATTCAAATACCGGATTTCCAGTGAATAATTGGAGAAGCTCTCCCCTCCGCCACCCAGGAGATTGCGGAGACGCGTATGTGTATATGGCATAAAATAAGCAAATAAGCTTGGAAAAAACGCAGTATTTAATATTATATGAGCCAAAGCTAAAAGCAAAAACCAAAGCACTCACACTTACATTCACATTCACACTCACATATTCACCTGATCTATCGCCGCTGGCTCGCCCCTTATCACACACGCATGCCGTGTGCCCTTGGCCACCGAAACACACACCACCCACCGCCTCCCACACGAGCGCACTTTGCCTTCGCCTTATCACAGAAACTTGCATACATGCAACTCGAAGCGAATTTCTTTTTCTTGTTCCCAATTGAATTTCAGGCGTTTTCAATTTCTTTTGCCCTCTTTTTGCTTTTGTTTTACGGCTCTTAGACTGATAATACACAAGCAAATGACTGATAAAGAGACCGCAGCAAAGCCGGCAATAAGAATAATAATAATTATAATATTAGCAACAAGTACAACAAAAAGAACAAGTAAATCGGAATACAAAAAATAAAGAAGAAAAACGAGGAATTTGAACAATAGTTCAAGGCATTTTTGGCTTTTGCAGCCACGACAGACAGTCTGCCATACAAAACGCTTTTCGATTATAACAGAGAGAGAGAGAGAGAATACTAGGAAAAGGTAATATATTATATAGAAATAATAATATAAATGTGGTGGCCGATATAGTTAAGGAGAAGGTGTAATTATAATATTTATTATTCATATATAAAATATTTAACTCATGTTTCACGTATCAATAATACTTTAAAAGCAGAAATTTAGGCTATAAAATTTAACCTACCTATACTCTTATGCAGATTCATATATAATATATAAACTATAAACTTCATGCTTAAATTATTATTAATATCACTTAAGCAGAACTGAATTAAAAAAAAATTATTTAAATTTAAATTTTCAGTTGAATAAAATTCGAAAACATTTATTTATTATAAATCTTTAATATATTTCATTCATTAATACTATTATTAGTGTATATGAAATTTCTTTATTTTTATTTTTTATAAATAAATAAATAAATAAATAATTTTGTATTTTTCATTCATTTATATAAATAAAGAATTTATCTCTTAATTTCAATAAACAAATCCCTTAAAATGTTCATTCGTTCATTCATTAATATTAATTTATAAAAAGTCTCTTAATTTGACCATTCATTAATACAAATTTGTTAGAAATCCCTTACTTTGTATTTCTTCTTAAAAAAATTGATTAATTTTGAATGTCTTAGTTTATTCCTTCTTTAAAATAAATTTATAAGAAATTTTTAATGTTTTATTCAATATTTTTTGTTATTTATTTAATAATAATCTCTTCTTTTACATCCACATTACTTATGATTTTGTTATATTATTTATCATATTATATTAATTAATCCCTTAAGTTTCTCCGACTTTTCGTAAGATCCTTACATAATTCCCATACTTGCACACATTGCCCACACTGCGTATGCTTGACGCATCGCGTATACGCCATGTGAGCGTCCGCTTTGACTCACCCTGTTTGCTGTATGCAGCAGGCAGCGGCGGGCGACAGAGGGAAAAATACGAAACGCTCTCCAACAGAAACCTAAAATCCGTCTCTTGTCCAATTTTTGTTTATTTGCTTTATTTTATACTTTTATTTTCGTATTATTTCTATTATTTTGCTGATATTTTCTGTGCAATTTTCTTGATAATTTCTTATTATTTGCTTTTTTCTTTTATCTTTTCAATAATTTTGGAACTATTTGCTTTCCTTCTGAATACATGTGTTGGCCTTTCGTGGACTTCCTTGAACTTTACATATGCCTTATGCATGCACTTCAAACGTGGCGTTCATTTTGGTTTTATTTTTCTTCTTCTTGTCAGAACAAAACACAAAAAAAAAAAAACATAAAAGAAATAAACAATAAACTAACGAATTAGAAACGTAGCGAACGGGTAGCGAGTTCAGGAAAAATTTCAAATAATTGAGGGCTTTTTGGGGGGTATTATGAAGGCGAAAAATGGCACGAACTAAAAGGAATTTCTGCCTTTGAACACGTAGACGCGACACAGACGCGATGACGACGCGACGCAGAGCAGCAGCGCGAGCGGCGGCGTCAGCGGAAAACGCGTGCAGCCTTGAAAAGATCGCGATAGCGACTGAAAACGGGCAGGAAAAACTGCAACGGTTCTACAAAATGGCATAACGAAGGCAAAAAAAAAAAATCAATTAAAATTTTGTATAATAAAAAAAAAAAACCAAATTATTAACACATTGTTTTCAAAGTCTTTTTTTTTTTAAGGCAAGGATGCTTCTTTCGCCTTTCGCTGCTCCTGCTTCAGCTCTCGTTGCTTTCGTTACTATTCCGGCTGCCGCTGCTGCCACTGCAATTTTCGTCGTGCGGCTCCACAAACTCCGTTTCGCTCTGCGGAAAGCCCGACGAGACGACGACGCACACAAATAACTAACTAACAGCGGCTGTAGTAAAATGACAACTGAAACCGCAGCGGCAGGCGAAATGAAAACGAGTAACGATAGAGCAAAAAAAAAAAAATACAACAACTACGAAATGCACACACTCACACGCCGCTGCAGCCCGCAGCAACAACAACAAAAGCACCCAGCAGCAGCAGCAGCAACAACAACGAAATAAATAAAATAAAAATTGACGATGGGCAGCAACGGCGACGTCGACGGCAAACGCAGCTGCAGGCCGCCGAGAGCTCTACGTTCTACAAAGCAACAGAGATGCCAAATCGCCAGTGATTTCGAACAGCGGATATAGGCTAAGGGTTTTGCCAAATATGTGAATATATATTGAAATATTTGTTGTACATAAAAGAGATGTTCTATCTTCCTTCCTTTTTGAGTTACTTTTCTACTGAATAAGGAGAAATAAAGGATCAGCTGCAGTGAATACATTATATCCTTATTATACATATATTTATGAAGCCTTATTATAGAATATAATCATAATAATAATATAAATTATAAATATATAAAGCTCAATGACCATAATTTATACTATATAAATCTTCTTCTTCTAAGCTTATAAATATAATCAAAAAATGTAAAAACTTATCTTTATAATTGCTAATATGTAAGCATAAACCGTATAAAAAAGAATGTATCCGAAACTTAAACCCTAAGAATTTACAATACTTGGTTACAAAAACAACACCCAGTTCTATAAAAACATTTCCCTGGAATCTGAAACAAATAATACATCGATTTTCCCAAGCGATCTTGAAGTGATCTCGCAGCTTTCTAGCTTTACCGCTGCCCTCAAAGGCAGCACCACTGATTCTAACATTCTTTTCGCAAACTTTTCACTTTTCGCTGCATTCGCTGCCACGACGAGATGTAGAGCAAGCGAGAGGAGACTACTGATAAACAGAGACGGAGAGCAAAAGCGCGAGCGGTAAAGAGAAAGAGAAAGATAGAGAGAGAGGTGGCACTTTGCTGCCACGCTTCGTCAGCTGTTCGTTCGTCGGTTTCTCCTCTCTACTTTTTTAGTCGTGTGTGCGGAAGTGCAGAGCGTGGCGTCGGCGGCGGCAGCGGCAGCGGCAGCAGAACGCAGCGGCGTAAGTGCAAGGCCAAACGCGTGCGAAAGAGAAGGAGGAGGAGGAGAGTGAGCGGGACAGAGAGCCAGGGTATAGCGGCCAGAACAATGTAAAAAAGGAATTTAATATTAATTAAAGTGATCTTTAAAAATATTTTTAATTAATTTTATCTTGTGTCTAAATAATTTGGAACGAGCTTTATATTTATCTCTCTTTTTTTGTTAATTTAATATTATTGCGTGCATTTCTGTAAATTATTTTTAGACATTTTAAGGCAGTGATTTTCTTTTAAATTATTATTTTAAAAATTGTCTTAATTTAAGTTTGCATTCCTTAATTTAATTTAACCGTTAATTTAATTATGTCAAAGCCTGAAAATTAATTATTTGCATTTTTTAGTTTCTATAAAGTAAATTCTTTCAAAGATTTAAACATGATTGTGTTTTTCCTTTTTTTTAATTCCGTGTAACTCAAAAAAAAAAAACCATAAGAAATGTGTCTGAATGTTGCATATTACCGATTAATAAATTATTAAATATTATATATAGAAAATATTCTTTTTTAATTGTTGCTCTAACTCCAAAAAAAAAAAAAGTTTTGTGTGCCCACACAGACCAACTTCCGTTTTTATACCCCGAAACTCTTAAGCGAATTGCACGCGCGTGCCCTTGAAAGCTTAACCCAAGGCAGCAGTGTGGCCAACACTCACCACTACCAACCTCCCGCCCACAGCCCCACCATCGCCTCCTCCATCTCCTCCTCCTGCTGCCACTAGGTAAAGCCCCACCGCCACCGCCACAGCCGCTACTGGCACTTTCAAACTGTTTGCTGGCAAACAAAAGAAAGTGCAGAAATTGTTGAAATTTTCTTAGCGAAATCAGCAAAAACAAAAGCGAATTCAAATTCGAATCTCGCACGTAAAAATGTTGCTAAGAGCCAATGGCCAAAGCATTTTCATTGCCAAACACAATTTTCATACAAATGCGGTACGGTTCATTCTTTTCTATTTCTTGATCTCCTTATTTCTCTATTTTTCGCTTAGTTGCGCAAAAAGAACGAAAATACATACGATTCACAAGATGCATCATGGTACGTACTAGGTATGTAATACCCCTATAAATGGGTATATGTACTTGGAATATGATGATCAAAGGGTTAAGCCTTTTAAAACAAGAAAAAGATTAAATTTATTTAAGACCAAAGAATAATTTTCAGGATTATTCTATATAATGTTCTATGTCCCTAAATAATCAATAAACAACATTAGAAATTTATATTTGAAAATAAAAGGGATATAGGATATAGGATTATATTACAAGATTTTTAATAGGAATCAAACTAAGATATATTCGTTTCAATATTGATCTACCTCGATTCTCCTAAAAAGAGTCAAATGGTAGGATTTTCTTTGTAAATAGATATTTACATGATCCGCTATACATGCAGATATATATATATATAAACATATATATATATACATACATACATGTGCTTCTCTCTCTCTCTCTCGCTTTGTGTGTTTGTTTATTTTATGTGCGCACGTTGCCAATTGCGAGAAGAAACAAAATAAAAGGGAGGCAAAAAGAAAAAAAAATACCGATGTTCAAGGTCGTGTGCGGCGAATGCACCTAAAACAACAACAAAATGCAAAAACAACAATATCAAAAAACAAAAACAAAAAAAAAGGAAAGCGCAAAAAAAAGCATAGAATAAAAATAACAAACAATCGGTCATTCAGACGGGAACATACGCAAAATGTTTGAATTCTACAATGTGCAAAAACTAGCACAGAAATATCTACCTATGTATGTATACTGGGCATACAGTGATCGTTGCTAATTACATACATTTTTCCACTAAATTAAATTACTATATTTATTGGTAAAATGATTTATAATTTTATTACGTATACGTAATATTTTGGAAATATTTTTTACATTACGTATACGTATTCTGTTACCGTTTTGGTTAAATAAAAATAAAAGGAGAAAAATAAAGGATACAAAATATGAAATGAACGCTAGGAATAAATTATTGGAAAGTACTCGCAGATATTAGATTTAAATGTGAAATGAACTTTGGGAAAGTCCCTATAAAAATTCATAGAATAGGCAATAAACGCATGAAATGAATGCCTGGAAGGTTTCCGCAAAGATCAGGATAAAATATGAAAGAAATGTTGCAAAAGTCCCTGGACGAAAAGGGGAAATATGAATACTATGAATAAATGCTTGAAAAGTTCCCAAGAACTAACGGATCGCTCACTGTGCTATACGACCAGTGAGTGTGTATGTGTGCTCTTGTGCGTTGTACTCCTGTCTGTATATATTTGTGTTTGTTTATATGTCTGTTTGTATGCATATATATTTACAACAACAACAAGTTGTACTCGTCAATTGCAAACGCGTCGCTGCCAGCGTCGCTGTAGCAGCAGCAGCAACGACGGCTTCGCTGCCATTGAATTTTCACTGTCAAGGTCGAACGTTGTTCTGATGCGCGACGCAATGCGCAATGCGATCGGCAGTGGGTGCGAGCAGGAAAGCGAGTGTGCGAACGAAAACGAGAACACAGCGCGGAAAACGAGTGCACAAAAGAGGGGAAGAGAAAAAAGAGCGAGAGAAAGGGAGAGGGATAGAAAGAGAGAGAGGGCACAAGTGCGGGAATGCGAGAAAGGAGAATGCAACACAAGTTCTCCTGGCTGTTCTGCCACCTCTTTTCCTCCTTCCTCCCTTCCTAAGCACAGTGGGCGGCATACACAGGTTTTCAGCAACATCAAATATTTATTTATTAAGATTTTGTAATTTCTAGGTGAAGGTGAAGAAATCCTTTTGGGGAAAATGTGATAGTTTTCTAATAATTGTTTTTTTTTTAATTTTGTAGAAAAAAACATATTCCATACTTTTACTAATAAATGATCAAAAAAAAAAAAAATGTATAACCAATATAAGTGTTTTTATTTATTTAAGCAATTTGTGTACACTTTCTTACAACTTGAATTTACATTTTATTATTGCGTATACGTAATAATACGTACGTATGCTTATTTTTTTTTGTGTGATTTTACATAACATTTTTTTAAATTTTAAAATAAGCATAAGAAAACATTAAAATTTAATTAAAGTTTGATTTTTAACATTTAAATTTAATTTTGTTCTTTTTTCTATCCTCTTTTTATACCATGTACCGTAGGTACAAAGGTATATTAATTTCGTGCAAATGTATGTAACAGGCAGAAGGAA
This sequence comes from Drosophila burlai, assembly GCA_008042655.1. Taxonomy (NCBI): domain Eukaryota; kingdom Metazoa; phylum Arthropoda; class Insecta; order Diptera; family Drosophilidae; genus Drosophila; species Drosophila burlai. The sequence continues at coordinate 412 of VNJT01006171.1, read as the reverse complement.
GCATTTCCGACCGCATAAAGTATATATATTCTTGATCAGCATCAACAGCCAAATCGATATAGCCATGTCTGTCTGTCCGTCTGTCCGTCTGTCCGTCTGTCCGTCTGTCCGTCTGTATGAACGCCTAGATCTCAGCAACTATAAGAGCTAGAGCCACCAAATTCGGTATGTAGGTCGGAATCTTTTGCACGCAGATCAAGTTTGTTTCAGATTTAAAAATTTCCCTCCCACTCCCCCGCAAATCAATAAAAACGTTTTGCAGCCACAAATATTACCATAGAGCTTTCTTTTTGTGCATAGGCATGCATATGTAGAACATGTATCAATACCGAAAATCTGGTAAAGATCGGGTGAAAAACACAAAAGTTATTTACTTATCAGTGTGTTATCTATTTGGCAGCTAGCAACAGGT
>VNJT01006168.1:0-44675 GCA_008042655.1 Drosophila burlai | reverse complement strand
TAAATAAATTTATTTATTTTGCAAGCCCACAACATGGAGGGAAAGCTAGATATGGTGGGAAATTCAAAAATAAAAACATTGCTCGCATGAGGCGCTTTTATTGTGCCCAGGAAAACGTTAATTGTATAAAAGCCGTAATGATAAGGGTTATTATATGGGATTTAATTCCAAAAAGACATTTTAAATAGGGAAAAAAACCGTCTATGGGCGGCGACGGCGTTAGTGCCTCCTGTTATTTGCCTTGAGCTATATAGTGCGAGTATATCAATAAATAGTATTCCAATATCGAATCCGTTCCTGTTCATTATAATTTAATTTTATAAAGTTTGTTTACATAAAACAGCTGTGCGTACATGTCAGTATGACCCCATTTACGCGTTTTCCGCCTTTTTCCCGCCTTTTCCTTGAGATATTTGGTCACACTGGTTCCCGATCAAAATATATTGCAATTTTTCTTTAAGCTGCTTGCAGAATATTTCGTCGATGTTAGTACCTAGCTTAAAAGAAGAAGGCTTTCAAATGTTTCAATTTGAATTCCAACTAATAAAATCAGCTAAATTTAGCGTGAAAATTAGGGATCACTGATGATCCAGCTAGCGGGTACGGTGGAATTAGAACGCAATCAGCTGTTCAACGCTAGGCGCGCAAACCAAGCGTGCATGAGTTGTTTTTTGTTTTAATGTAACTGTTTATGTAGATAGTTTTTGTGTTGCGAAAATGTTGAACTTAAATTGCGTGATATGCGCCGAATTGTTTTCGCAGGCCGACGAGGTGTTCGTCACCCTGTGCGGCCACATGTTCCACCACAGCTGCCTGAACCAATGGCTCGATCGGTATAGTTTCACCCTCAAGATTTGTGTTCTAAAAAACCATTAGTTTCTATGTATAACCCTGCAGCTCGAAAACATGTCCCCAGTGCCGCAACAAGTGTTCCAGCAGGAACATATTCAGGGTCTACTTCAACCTGGCCAACTTGGATGTGAGCCGCATCGATGTGGGCTCTCTGCAGGAGCAGCTGGACAACGCCAAGCTGTCCATGAAGATGGTAGAAAAGGAGCGCCACAAGGACGAGCAACAGATCCGCGATCTGAAAGACACGCAAAAGAAGTGCCTGTGAGTTGTGCAGTCCGAGATGTGCCTCAAGAAGCTGTCTCTATTGCCCACATTTCGTTTCCAGTAAAACCATTGCTGGTCTGGAGCAGAAGGTACAGAAGAAGGACTTCCTTATCAGCAGCTATGCGGAGCAGATCAGCATACTCAAGAGCGACGCCCAGGTGGTGGACGGACTGCGCAAGGAAAACAAGTCCCTGAAGGTTCAGATCCAAGCAATGGAGGGGGTTTCGGCCATTCTGGCGGCTGGCTCGGCGGAAGCCGACCGCCTGCTCAAGAACGAGTCCAACCCAAATGTCCTGGCCGACTGGGTCTCCACACTGAAGCGCGAACTGCGCCAGTGCGAGAGCAAGAAGTCGGAGCTTAGGAATGTTGTCAAAGTTGTCCAGAATGATCTGCGCAAAGAGATCGATCTGAAGAGGTGAGACAGGTGTCCCAAAATGGTGTCAATATCTGGAAATTTGCTTTGCCTCGTTACAGAAGTCTCGAGGAGCGTGTTTCCCAACTGGAGAGTGATCTTTACCAGGCACAAGAGAAGGTAGGAGTCATAGTTCATGCTTTTATTCCCTTTCTCACACTTTAATTGCAGCTTCAACTGCGGGAGTGCAAGACCATTAACTTGGACTCCACCATCAGCTCGCCGGGTCTAAATTGCAACCTAATGGCCCTCAAAGTGGACGACAGGCGGTCCACAATCTCACCCACAATCGTAAGTAGCTCAAAAGTGTTCAAAAAACAACCAACATTTCCCCACTTCCCCCGCAGAAAGAGAATATCAAGCGCATCGAGGAGTCCAACTCGCCGTACCTCAACATAAAGTCCAGCAGCGTGGGCTTGCCGCACCTGCTCAGTGCCCGGGCCAAGGCAAAATTATCGCCCATCAAGCGAGAGGGGATTAGTATGATGGGCGGAACCGTTCGAAAGACAAGCAGTGATCTCAGCGAAAAGGTGGGAGCAAATCTGTAGCCTAATAGTGATGACATTCAATATTTAAACTCCTTTTTCAGTACTCAATTTTCAAGAAGCCACGCCTGGTGCTGGGCAGCTCGAGCAGCGCTGGACTGGCGGCCACAACCGGCTCGAACTTTGTCTTTAATGGCATGGGCGGTTCCGAGAAAGTGGATCCCTTTGCGCAGCGTGCCGAGGAAGAGGGCTTGACAGGCGGTCGGCCCAACGCACTCCAAAATGTCACCCAACGCCTCAAGGCTGGGACGCTGCGAAACTTTAAGCACACCGCCAAGTGATGATCATATTTAGAGACTGCCTCAATTGGGGATTAGGTTGCGATTGCTATTAGGGATTGCCGCATTTTGTTCGTTAGCCATTGCATGGATTTAGTATTAATAAGTTAGTAGATTTATAAAAATAAAAAAATGCAAGTTGAAGCCATCATCATCAGGCTGCGATCTTCTTCTCTGCCTTGCCCGTCCACTCCTCGCGCAGTTGGACATTGCAGCCGAGATCACGCAGCGCCGCCTTAATGTCCTGCTCCACGCTGGGGTGCTCCTTCATGGCAGCGTTTAGCAAGTCCTCGACGCCAAAGGAAATCCAGGTTTCGCATTGATTGCGCGACCGCGACACCATGTTACGAATGGCCCAGGCTCCGTTGCGCTGGACGATCTTGTGCTTGGGATGGGTGCGCAGCGCCTCTACGATCACCTCCGCAATGCCGGTATCAAAGAAGGCGGCACTGTGCTCCTGCACCCGGAGGGTCAGCGTGGTCACGCAGGCCAAAGCGGCAGCCACGATGTTCTCGTTGGCCTGGTGCGCCTCCAGAAGCTGTTTGATAATGGGGGCCACGCCCTGCTGGACAATGTGCGCCTTCACCGAGTCGTGACCCGCCAAGGCCCGCAGCAGCTTTAGCGCCTCTCTGTTCAGACGCACTTCGTCCAGATTTTTGCTCATGATCTCGAACACCACCTTCAGGCCGCCCGCCTCGTCGATGGCAGTGCAGAGTTCCTGGCGCACGGCCAGCGTGCCGATGGTGAGCAGTAGATCGGCCAGCACGCTTGGATCCTCGTAGGCAGGCAGCAGTTCCACCAGTGGGAGTAGCACCTCGCCTGCTATCTGGCGGGCATGCTCGTGAGCGCAGCCAAACTCCACGCGGATGTCGTCGTCCAGCACCAGGAAGCGGAAAACGGCGGTCAGCTCGCGCACCAGCCGATCCCTCGACTTGGCCAGCAGCGGCTTCATCAGCTTCAGGGCGGGCGTGTTCATGATATTCTGCCTGTTCATCTCGTGCATAATGCAGGCCTTCTGCAGCCACTGCAGCGTCAGCAGGGTGATCTCCTCGCGGCCCGAGCTCTCCTCGTTGAGAGCCAGCAACTTGAGCACCACGGCCATGGCCTCGGCATCGAACAGATCCGGCTGCTTGTTGGTCAGGCTGTTGACAGCCTCCAGGCACTTCGTGATGAGGGTTTCGTTGGGCTTGTCCGAGGCGAGGGATTCCTCCAGGAGAGTGATCAGAGCATCATGGGCACCGTTCTTCCCGGCCAGAACTCGGTGGGCCAACGACTTCTGGCATTCTGCGGTCAGGGTGTCCAGCTGTTCCAACAGCTGCGGCGAGTCATCTGCCTTCTGTCCAATGTGTTCCTTGATTTTGTCCACGGTTTCATTGATGACGGGCTTGCCGGTCTGCGGATTTATGGACAGATCCTTGATGATGTTGGCCAGGTTAATACCCTGCCAGAAAATGGTTAGTAACGATGCGTCAGTCGGAAATGGTTCCTCCCACACTCACCTGCGCCTCAAATTGCTTAATTGTTTCCTCCTTGGCCTCCGTCGGCGTCATGGAGAACTCCACTACATTCTCCTGGACTACATCGTCGAAGGTGTCCTGAGATATAACCTTGGCCATGGCAGTAAATTTTGGTAAGCTAAAATTATTTTTGATTTGAAAAAACTTTACTTTGTTTTTTGTTTGCAACTCCTAGAGCTGGCAAAAACACCGATATAACATCGATTGTATCGATACATATCGATTTCGTCGCAAGTTGATTTTAAATTTGAATTTGAATTGAAATTGGATTTTAATTTGAGATTTTGCCTCACAAGAACCAAATGTGTTTAACCCTTTCCCAGATAGTGAAGTTTATAATTTATTTTTTGTACATACGTCTGTATTTTTGGCTTTTTATGCTTGTTATTCACACTGCAGATTACATGGAGCCCCGTGTGGGCGGCGTTGAAGCTTTAAAAGGACACCGAGAGTGACAGAGAGCGACAGGAAGAGATAGAGAGATAAACACACACAACACACACACGGCGACACCGACACATGCACATCTAAAGGGACAGACACCAAAGCGCCATGCAGGATAACATGGATAACTATAATTTTGGGGTAGCTGGAAAATGGGCAGACGCGCGACGCTCATTTTCGCTTGGGCAGCTTGTAGTCGGTGGGCGGATGCAGCTTGAGGTGGTCCAGAAACACGGGCTGCATGTCCGCCCGCCACGAGATCTCCTCGCGCACCCGCACGGGGCCGTCCTTGCAGGTCAGCCAGTAGGTGCTCATCAGTCCCTTGCCCTGAAAATGTTAAGATTACAAAATGAATTATAAATTAAACGAAAATTAATTAAAATTCACGTTGCCAAAGTAAAAAAATATAACAAATATTTTTAAAATTAATTTGTAATGTACAACATGACGTATGAGCAATAAAATATGCATTATTTTTGTTTTAAGAATCACCTTTCACCCACCTTGACATCGATGAGGCCTCGATGCTCGGTCCGGAAACCTCCCACCTGCTGCAGCGAGTCGTGCATCTCCTCGGTGATATGTATCTTCTGGGCCTCGCCGGTGCTCTCCATGCGCGAGGCCGTGTTCACCGTGTCCCCGAAGAGGCAGTAGCGTGGCATCTTGGTGCCCACAATTCCGGCTACTACCGGGCCCGTGTGGACTCCGCACCGGATCTGGACGAACTCGTCGCCGGCCCTGGGGATGCGGAACACCGACGAGGCGTCTAGTAAATCAAGCGCCATTGTTGCTATCTCGCTGATGTGCTTGTTCCCTGCAGGAAGCAGTGGCGGTGGTGGAATATTCCGTGGCATAAATTACATTACGGCGCATGGCCACAAATGAAAGTTAAATTAGCGCAAATCTTTTTGGGGTCAAACAGCTGAAAAGTCAGACAGGGAGGCAGTGGGGCAGGGAGGCAGGGGTAAATGGAGAGCCGGGGTAAATGACTGACTGACTGACAGCCGAATTTGCATAAATTACCGTTCTTCACCGGCAGTCCGGAAGCCACCATGTAGGAGTCGCCAATGGTTTCCACCTTATAGACATCGTAGCACTCGATGCGCTCGTCAAACACACGGTAGATAGAGTTGAGGAAGGTGACCACCTGTGAATGCATTGCAAATAAAAGGGTTTATGTTTATGTATAAAATTCGTAAGTATTAAATTAAATTAAATTAAGAGGAGGTTAGAGAAAGGATTGATTTTAAAATTAATTCCTCACAATTACCTCCAGCGGCGTACAGTCCGCGGCGATTTCAGTAAAGCCCACGATGTCGCTAAAGTAGATGGTAACTGCCTCGTACAGCTCGGCGGGCACCTGTCAGGCGGGCAATTAGAGAGGCAATTAAAGGCACAAGCTTTCCGGGACTCACCTGCTGGGTTTGCTTCAGCTGCATGGCCACGCTGGGGGGCAGCATCTGAAAGAGCAGCGAGTCGCTCTTGCGTTTCTCCCGCTTCAATTCCTTGGCCTTTTGGGACAGATTCAGGGCATACAGCTGTGGACGGGATATCCAAGAAGTGGTTCAAGTAAAGCTTCTGGATTTACTTTGACGGCACCTGCATCTCACCTGTATCGTGGCAGCGGCATTCTTAACCAGCACAATGATGACAGGCGACACCAGGAGCACCACAACCAGTATGGCAATGCCAATGGCTTCCTTACGGTCCGCCTCCCTTAAGGTCTTGTCCACATATTCCCTGAAAGAGAAGGTGTTACAAACAGATATCCTTCAGAATTTTAGATAACTGCGATTTTTTCTCACTTGATCATGCGTCGCAGGGCCTTCTGCAGTATTCGCAGATCGTCCGTGTAGTTGTTCATCAGCTCGTAGTACTCGATGGCACTGCGCTCATTCGAGACATTCGGATTGTTCTTCAGCAGAATGGTGCTCCTGGGGAAGATGGGATCCTTTTTTAGACGGGATCAAAGCCAGCACGGCATACTCACATCTGCTTGGTGCGATGGAACTTCTTGGTGCTGGTGATATTCGTGTACATATTCTTTAGCATGGGAGCGTAGTTCAGCGTGGAGTTGATCAACTCGCGAGCCATGAACTCGTAGCGAACATAGGATACAAAGTTTTCGGCAGTCAAGGATCCGCGGCCATAGTACCGAATGCCAAAGGAAGTGGCTATATTCTGGCACTCGATGCTCTTTAGAAGGTTCTTGAAACCCACCAGGTAGCTGCCATAGGAAACCTTTTTGAAATTTATTTATATAAGTAAAATTTCCGAACTTACCGCCACACGCCGCTGTTGTCCGTCTCCTTGATCTGCTCGTTCAGGTGATGAAGCAAGCCGCGATTGATGGACGTGTACCAGTTCATCACCTCGGTGATGGAGCTCTCCTCGGGCTCGAAACGCACCCGATCCCTGAACTCATTCAGTCGACTCTGGAACTCGTTGCGGTTGAGCATCATCTCCCGATCGTCCTCGTCCTCATCAGGAGCCGTGGGAACACTTATCTCGCTCCAGGTAGTCATGTTGTTCAGAGCGTGGTCCGTGATTGCGAAACGCTGGGTTAGATTTGCCCTGATCCATGATCAATACGATTTATTGAAAATTTTAATTTAAGTAGTTGCTGCAACTTACCGCTGCTTGCTGCCGTTGGTGAATATGTAAAAGGCCACCTCGGAGCGTTCCAACTGCAGTCGAGTGACCACTTTTCCCAAGTCGGTGGCAATAGTTACCTGGAAACACAAAAAAGAAGAGCATTTTGTGAGGGAAGTTAAGAATCATCGGCGGTCTAAAAGATATCCCTCAGTTCAAGGTCCTCTAAAACTTAATTTGCACAGAAAGGATAATCTACCAAATGTCCATGTAAGTTGTTTAATGATATATCCCAATGGCTTTATTTTTACTTTATATTAATGGGTGGTTCCATAAAATGGGGTTTATATTATTTAAACATATATGTAATCAAAATGTAATCACAGCCAGGATTGCAAGAAAGAAGACTCCCGAATAGAGGAAAAAAAGTACATAAAATGGATTTACACTCATTAACCTACTAGGTTCTTCCTAGAAATCTATAAATTATTATTTTTCCAAAGAAATCTTAAGTGATTACAATGTAGATTATTATTTTAGAAAGTAATTAAGTTATTAAAAGCTCAAAATGATATGCTATCTGTGTTCATGGCAAGCGGGCGGCCTTGGAAATTGCGTATACGCCCAGTTGAACATAAACGAGTAGAATAAATTAAGTAAAAGTTTAGCTATTTAGTTTTAAATACACCATCAACTTCGAAATAAAGAAACCGAATACATCCGTATTTATTTATAGCTTGTAAAGTTATATAGTTTTTACAGGCCTAGGGATCCCCCCTTGTGGCGCTTTATTAATGTGTCTTCTTGGGGATTCTTCTGAGTAATCTTTTGGACTTGGCAGCAAGCCATCTTCGCGAGTTTCTGATAACCAGCCCATGGCAGTTTATGAGATAGCTTTCACATGGCGTGGTACCCGAACCCAAAATCAATCCCGAACCCGAACCCTTATCAGGAAGCAGGCCTATCGGAGCCCCCACCCGTTCTATCCTATAAAAGAGTCCGGCCATAGGACAGCTGGTCAGTTACTCACGATGTCGTTGCCCAAGATAGTTTGCTTCGCTCTGCTCGGTCTGGCCCTTGGCCAAATCTATCAGGCGGCCAGCACGGAGACCGTGTCCGCGTGTCCCACCAACTTCACCCAGGTGGCGGACAAGTGCCTCTTGGTGGATACCCAGTGGCGGAACTGGTACGACTCGGACCGTCACTGCCGATCCCTGAACGCCGAACTGCTGAGCATCAAGAACCAGACGGAGCTGAAGGCGATCCAGGAGTGGCTGCCCACGGTGGCGCCCTACGACCCTGAATTGTGGACAGCCGGCAATAAGCTGGGTGAAGCCAAGACCCTGGTCGACTACTACTGGCAGAACACCGGGGAGCAGGCTCTCTATCTGCCCTGGAGCGAGGGTCAGCCCAAACCCGCCAGCGGCGACTGCCTTCTGCTCTACGCCACCGTCAGCATGTCCACCGGCCAGATGGTGATGGATAAGCACTTCCTGGCCGTGAAGAACTGCACCCAGTGGGCGGGCCATATCTGCCAGGCGCCGCTGCAGCAGTTCACCACCCAGCTCTGTCTCAATCCCAGTGCCGTCTATGAGGCCAAAGTGCCAGTTTAGGTTAATAAAAATGATCAAAGAACATTAAATAATGGCTGTTGAACAACAAAAATAAATTTGTATTAAAATAAACAATATATCTGAGTAAAGAATCTTTGTTGTAAATGAATGAAACTTATTATAGTTTGATACAAAGGCTAATCTAGTTTATGTGGGAAAGACAATTGCCTGCACACGCCAAATTTGGGACTTTAGATTTGCGCCTGCAATAGGTAATGATTTCTACCGATAAGATAATCCAATAAACAAACTTGATATAATTTGTCAGACAATCAATTCATTTTTATTTCAGTGGGAAAAATGTAAAAACAAAGGGGTTTAATTTAAATGGTTTCTTCTTTTAAGTTAATTTGCAAATAGGTCTCCTTATTATAATCCATGTTCTACCCTCTAAAAGAATCCAGGAACTATAATCAATATGTGATCCCATGAAACCTAGTGATATTAAAAAGGTAAAAGTATCTTTCCAGAAGCTTGAAGTATGAGTAAATTGTCCTAAAAATTATAGGGTTTAAGAAATATATGTATCATTGATATAATATGATATAATATCTATTATCATTTAAGTCCCATAGCTCCTTTTTTAATTTCAGAAAATCTTCTTTGTTTCTGTTCGATCTGCTTTCATTGTAAACGGACAGCCTTGAAATTGCGCATACGCCCAGTTGAACATGTCAAGCTAAGAGAATTATCAAGAGCTTGCCAAGCTAGTAAAATTAACAAGATAAAAACAGTAAAAATGTAATAATAGAAACGTAATTAAAAAAAGAGTAAACAAACAAATGAGTCAGTTTTATACAATCAAAATATTCGACTTGATTTTATGATTTTTACAGGCGTCCTGGGGTTCCCTTTAAGCACTTTAACTCCGAGTCTTCTTGGGGATTCTTTATAGACTTTGACAGCAACACGTCTCCATGATAAGCTGTTAAGCTGATACCAAGTGAGGTAGCTTCCACCTGGCGTATACTTGATATTGGCCCGAAGCCTTATCAGGAGCCCCCAGCAATGCGATCATATAAAAGAGTCCGACCATCGATGAACGGCTCAGTTACTCACGATGTTGTGGCCCAAGATAGTTTGCTTCGCTCTGCTCGGTCTGGCCTTTGGCCAACTTCATCAGGCGTTCGGCACCGAGACCGTGGCCGAATGTCCCACCAACTTCAGCCGGGTGGCGGACAAGTGCCTTCTGGTGGAAAACGGCTGGAATAACTGGTACGAGGCGGATCGCCACTGTCGCTCTCTGAACGCCGGACTGCTGAGCATCAAGAACCAGACGGAGCTGAAGGCGATCCAGGAGTGGCTGCCCGTGGCGGCGCCCTATAAACTGGAATTCTGGACAGCCGGCAATAAGCTGGGCGAAGTGAAGACCCTGATCGACTACTTCTGGCAGAGCACCGGAGAGCAGGCCTTTTATTTGCCCTGGAACCAGGGTCAGCCCACACCCGCCAGCGGAGATTGCCTCACGCTGTATGCCAACTACAGCATTGCAACCGGCGCGTTCGTAATGGATGTCCACCGCCTGACTGTAAAGAACTGCACCCTGTGGGCGCCCCACATCTGCCAGGCGCCTCTGCAGCATTTCACCACCCAACTCTGCCTCAATCCCAGCGCCATCTACGAAGCCCAAGTGCCAGTTTAGGTTGATAAAATTGTATAGCAGAGTCTTTCATTAAATATTTTATAAATGTCCGAAACTCATTAAAAAGTATGGAAAAAGTGGATAGAAAATGGTTTTTCTTTTAGTGAATCTGCAAATTTATTACTGCCAATGAATACTTTTTAAAATAACCCTACAAGAAATGCAAAACCTATAATATTTTAATTTTCTGCAGATGTTCATTTGTCATAAATCAATTATTTATTTTTTTATGACACTATATTCTTTGTATAGTTTATTGATGCGTAGAAACAGACTACAAAAATGTAGTAACATAGTACCTTGAATGCTTTATTTAGACTGATAAAATACTTATAAGAAATCTTTATTATGCCACTACTAAGTCATAAATATTTTCTATTTTAAATTTATTTAATTTAATTCTGTTTTTGTTTAACTAGCAAAATCCAATACGAAGAAGTTTAAACTGTTTAAGCAGGCATAAATGTGTAATGCTTTTATATAAAAGGTCAATAGCGCCGCAAATGCCCAACTTAAGATAATGATTCTGTTTGATAAGGACTACCGATAAGGCTATCTCCTAAAATGTATTGTCTAAGTTCCAACTTTGATAGCATTACACTTATCAAGCAATTTATTAACTTTCAATCGGATAATATACAAAATTGAAAGGCTTGAAAAGTAAATGAAATTTTTTATTGCAAATCTAATCATTAAGAAATACTTTTAGTTGGATTTTGTTACTGTTTTATAAAGTTTTCCTTTATAACTACTAAACATATGGCAACTTTATTTATTTTAAAACATTCCTTTATATTCATGCATTTAGAATTTAGATAGCTTTGATCTGAAAGGACCGATTCCAGCGACAGAAATCAAATATCAAGCTCCTTACTCCTTACTGAGCATGGAAAAGACTTATATCGAAGCATCATTTATTCCTTCCTTGATTTGTTTGTGCTGATAGTGCGATTCGCATCCCAACTACGTGACCCTGTTCTGGGACACCCTCCCATCCGTCCCGCATTTCCGCTTTCCACGCGCAACTTTCCCCATCTCATTCTGCACTCGAGACTCGAGACTGTCGCTGCATATTTCGCATGGCGTCCTTATCAATTCACTTTGAGCTCCTCCTCCACCACATCCCTCTGTCTCATATAAGTACGTATAATATTTTCCATTCTCTCTCGTTCATATTTTCCAGCAAGGACTACGCATTTACATTATGGCGGGGGGAAGGACAAGCCTTGAGTGCTGCCCGTGCTCCGGAACCCTTCTCGGGGCACTTACCTGAGCAAACAAATATTTGCAGGGAGCTCCTAGGAGGAGCCCGCCTTCGCCCTTCGCTGGTCAAGTGAACACTGACCAGGCGGCGTGTGTCTCTCCTTCGGCATCTACTTGGCGTTTGATTGAATTTCAGCCGTAAATATTAATTACGCTTCAAAACGGACACGCTGTCCCGTCCAGGTCTGGTCTCCTTTTTGCTTTGTTTGTTTCTTTTCAACCGGAATTTACCTCTAAGAAACTCACTCACCTGTGTCTCGATGTCGGCAACGGCGGAACGGTACTCCAGGATCTCTTGCAGGGTCACCGATGTTTGCACAATCAATGCCAATATTGGTATAAATGGTAGAATTATCATCTGGAAATGGATTCGCATGTCAATGAATGCAAACTCTTGCTTACAGTGGGATTAAAAAGTATAATTTCTGATTTTAATTGAAGGATAATAATATTTGAATTTTTATTTTTTTTTATTATTTAAAAAAAAATATAAATATATTCAAAAAGGTAAAATTTTTGTATTTAGTTTTGATAAGAATATAATATTGGCAAGCTAAAGACTTACAATTTGTCTAGAGTTTAAGGGAATATTTGAAAGATAAACCATGGAAAATAATTTCAACTTAAACTATAAAACAGAATGTAACGTTTGTAATACTTTCTTTATCCTAATAAAAGTCTTAACAAAATTAATCCACTATCAAAAAAATTCTTCTGAAATTATTAAAGGTTTTTTGTAAGAAGGTATATACATATATATAAATATTTAGTATTATTATTTTAATTATATTCCTCTTTTGCTTGCCTCGATGCCTCGACCCACTGTGCCATATATTTTCATTTGCCATCAATATGTGCCTCGATGGAGGACACCCTGGACACCCAGTCCCATCTGGGCATTGGCTGGTCCTGCACCAAAGGCAAAAAGGAGGCGTGATTAGTCTTTATCGTGGCCCGCTAATCGCGACATTCATTAGACGCATTCTCCATGGCTATCTGTCGCGGGCACGTGACTCTGACCGGTCTGGACTAATTAAGATGCATGCGCAGCCGCTAATTTATGCTGCTGCTCCAGATAAGTGTGTGTGCCTTTCGCACCTGTACCTGAACAGTGTGCACCTGGAAGGAGTGTGGGGAAGATACACTCACCTGCATCAGCTGCAGGCGCCGTCCCGTTTTTATGGCCGGATTCCGGGCGGCGGCACTGCAGCACTTGCCACCGCCGGCACTGGATATATCCTCGGAACTAATCGAGCGCACGGAAATTTTATCGAGCTGCAGATTGTGATGCGTGGGCACCATCAGGAGGCCGCCCCCGCCGGATGGGTTCGTCATCTCATCATTGGGAGCCGTTCTTCCCGCGCTCATGGCTTGGCAAGTGCTAATGCCGATCTTAACGCAGGCGGTGGAGGCTGTCTTGTGGCTGCCACTCCCGGTGCCACTCCCACTGCCGCCTCCTGTCCCGCTCAAATTCAAATTCAAGCTGGAGCCCCCACTGCCGCCCGCTGGGCAAGGGTCAGGGTTCTCTCCGGGCTTGTGCGCTTTTCCATTTAGCATATTGCTGATTGTTCAGGCGAGCATATAGAGTGTCAGCGCCTCATAAACACGATTGTTGCACGGAGAGAAAATGTTGCTTCTATATTTAATCGATGTATCCTGAACGCGATTTTATGGGGGATATTAATTTAAATGTACATTGGGGTTAATGATGATATATAAAGATAATAACGTAAATTTTAAAATTTCGAAACTTTAGGCTTCGAATTCATGTTTAAATAAATAAATGTATTATTTTACTTATTTAAACAATTTATTTAGGAAATGAAATATAAATTATATAATCCAAAAATGCAGCCGCCTTTACTGAGGCTTTTCTCTCAGTGGGCCGTAAGTGCAAATGTCACTGCGAATGGGGACTGTACATAATTGTTGTGTGTTCAATTTGTATCTGATAGTTTCACTCGGGCGACACTTGTTGAGTTTCAATGGGGTCGTAATGAGGAGGGCGCGTAGAATAATTGCAAAGAATGGCACATAAGCTCATGTGTGTGTGTGTTTTTGTGGACCACGCCCCCAGCCCCCCAAACAACCCCCTCCGGCGCCGTCACATTCACCCCCCACATCGGCCCCCTTTGCCCCATCGAAGCGACAGGACAACGAATTTGATGGATGAGCAGCCAGGCAACGAAGCGTTTGCTGACAGGACACAGGAGAGGGGACACAGATCCTGGCTGGGCGGGAATTTCGCAAAAAAGGGGTTGGGACTTTGAGTTTAATTGAAAGCGCATTTGATTGCTCCCCACAGCGGAGTGCGCCTTTCGCGCAGTGTAACGCCAGAGTAAACAATTTACGCGATGGTTCCCTCCATCGTCTCCCTTGCGGACCCTTTGTGTGTGCGGGGCGCTCGGCGTATCCTTGTGGACACATATCCTTCACCCTTTGTCATTCCGCTGGTCGGTTTACTTTTCACACTTATCAAGAGCACATTTATTGATTAAACTTTTAATTGGCTGGACAAATGGGAAAAGTCCCAAAAAAAACATTCCAGAAACTTGGGAAACTGGGAATTTTGAAAAACTGTGCACATGCTCCTCCGCCTGGGATGGTATGGAATTTCCAAACACATTTCCAATCAATCGCACAGCACGCTCATAAAAAGTTTCTTTAATTTTTATTGCACACACGCCGACGGCACGAGCATTAAATTCCCACACACAACAATGGCAAAAAATTCAATTATCTATTAGCGACAAGTACTCGGAATTTGCACCGTGCGTGGGCGCGCTTCCTGCGTATTACTTGGGGTCGTTGCCGCCGCTTGCCGCGATTGAATGCCAGGACCTCACAGAGCCAACTGAGCTTAAACCTGTTGAGTTTCGTCTGTTTATAGCAGGAGGAGTCCTGTGGGACCAACTACTAGCCACCTCCCCCTCCGCAGGACTGCGCACAGGGGACTCTGTTAGCCGGCTGTAAGTCGTAAGTCCTGCCAGCGCTGTAATGTACTGATTCGCCAGCAGGATAAATATTTTATTATCATTTGGTTTTGGCTTGTGTTGTTGTGGAAATGAGTTTTGAAATGAGTTTGGAAATGATTTAAGGGAAGGAAGGAAATATCTTATGCTTGTCGCATTATTTATATATGGTTTAATATATATCCAAGGTTATAAATCAGTGCAAAAATATAATGTTCTTGGTTAAGCTAAAATATACTAAATATTTGAGTTCTTTCACATATTAGAGTTAGGAATGTAATTTCATGACATATTTTATTATATTTACAATATTTTTAAATCTAAAAGACTAAATGGGTACTCGAGATAATGACTTGTTTGGGATTTGAGATATTAAAGCAGAGATTTGTATAAATCAAGCTAGCTCCCAAGCTCAATACATTTTAAATTATAATTTATTTTGTCATTAATTGGTTTTGTTTATGTGATCCGTCCGATAAATAGCACAATAGATTAAATTTCTTAAGGAATTTAATACTTATTTCGTGAAATGCACACGGTTCGTGAGGATCTTCTCATCAGATGCTTTAAACACTCAGTACTGTAATTGTTTTCCTTTCTTTTTGGTGTTAAGGAAAGGACACTGAAAGACAAGTTTACTAGCTAAAATATATAAGATATGTGGGCATACATTTTTTAAAAAGCTACTAAACTGTGCTTTATAAATTCACAATTTAAATAAAAATATAAGCAAATATATCACAATTTGAAATAAATTAAATTGAAGCTCTTATTTTACAGCATACCGTAAGCGATTTTTACACAGGTTGCTGTCTCGGCTAGCAAGGAATAAAATCAAGCAGTAAGCTGCTTTGTTAATAAAAAACACGTATTTATTTAAAAAACACTACTTCTTAATTTTATTTAAGTATAAACTGAATTATTAGGAAAGAAGAAAAATTATCCATTAAAGAATAAAAATTAAGTGTATAAGTTTAGGATGTATAAAGTTGGCCAAATGTTTAAGTGTAATTTTTGTCTCAAAGAATCGAAGAATTGTATGCTAATATAGAACAATGAAGTCTATAAAGCTTAATATTATATACAAAAATTAAAAATAAATAGGAGGGCTAGATTAATTATCCCTTAAAGTCCTCATACTAATTTGAAACTTTAAAATTCATTTGTATAGCACTTCAAGAGTATACTATATATAACTCTTTGCTAATCATAGCTATATTTTATCCAATATTACAAATAATTTTACCCTTTTTAAACTCATATCTAAGTTTGTTTTATATTTTACTAACCCAAGCCAAAATCTTTCGATTAAGTTCCTGCCAGACTCTTCCAAAAGTAGGCAATGATACCCACCAACTGATGACCGAATAGTTCTGTGATCGTGGCTTTGAACCCTTCTGTTAAATCTCGTAATTTACCTATTTTTGCTGGCCGTGTAGTCTTGAATATTTCAGAATATTAATATTGCCAGATCGGCAAGGCTATACTTTCAGATATCGAGTCGCATAAATCGCAGTTCGGCAACTCTGAACGCTCCTATTGCCCCGCCTCCTCGGCGGTGGTGGTGCGCCGCCATGAGATCATCCAGCCGAATCGGCATAATGCCCGCCTCGAGCTAGCGACTTTCCAACCCGAAAAGAGAAGAGAAAAATATGAAAAAAAATATAAGAAAGAAACTGCCCGGCATTTGCATAACTAGCTGTAAAATTGTTGGAAATTAACAGCGCAAGCGGCGAGCGATTGGCTGGAATCGGAATCCGCCAAAAGCCGGCGATCCGACGATCCGGCAAAGAGTCGGAAACCTGTTCTAGGCGGTAGAAAATGAAAATAATAAAGACAAGACAAGACAAGAGAAGAGCCCCGGCCGAAAATGAGGAGGAAGCTCTGCTGTTGGTCCCCACCAATGGACCACCTTGACGACGGCGCACACCTCACTCTGCATAGTATCTCCTCCCGGGGAAACACAATTGGATCGGGTGACTTTGAACTGGTCGGGTGTCGTCCGCGATGGTGTCCAAATTGATGTTTCAATAAAGCCTATAAATTTATGACTAACGAACCAAGTGAACATTCTACCATTCTCCCATGCCGATTGCCCATTTCCATTTTCATTTCCAGTTGTTGTCTCGGATTGGGCCCGGGGGATCGGGAATCTCTGGGATGGGGGATCGGGGATCGAAGATGGGCGAGGTGTAACGGTGACAACGAGTAGGTGTCGCCATTGGTGCCACTATGAATTAATTTGGACAATTTATGAGCCAATCTCTGGCCAGCCCGACAACTGGCCAGGAATGTGTTTAGCGGCCGGGCCACCAAGGTGGTCCATTCGTAAATTGAATTATAATTTGATACCCGACTCTTCGGCTCTCCAACTCCATCTGGGGGTTCCGATCGCCCTGGCATATATTACCCATTGATCGGGCCACATAAATCTGACACTAGCGACACAATTAGCACGGCCTTTTCAGGCCCCACTCCGCTCGACTCTGGCTTGGAACTGGGACTGGAACTGTGGAAGCTGCCACCCAAAAGTGACAGCCGCCAGAGCAAAACGTACATAAATAGTTCGCATTGCAGTACTCTTGGCCCCAGCTGCAAGATAATGCGTAAATGGATATATATGTACAGACAAAGTCGCAGGGGATATACTCTAGGAACAATTAGGGCTCATGATTTTTAAATAGTAAAATTAGCGGTTAGAAAAAGTTGTTATTTGATATAAAAAATACAAAACGAACAAAAATATTCCGGCAGAATTTATATAGATTTAAGACGCCCTTTTCATGTAAAAGGTTTTAATTTAAAAGAAAAAAAAAAATAAATAATTAAACAAATAATAAATCGTATAGAATTTATGATATAATGTTAAAATATAATGTTTATAATGGAGATTTTTAATATAAAACATAAAATATATTTTCCAAAATGAACATTCACGAGGTTTTCTTTAATATCCTATATTTACCTATATTTAAGCTTTATTTCAGAATCTTACAAAGAGCAAAAGAGTAATTTCCTAGTTCCTTAAAGTTCCAAATTTAAAATAAAAAAATAATATTTTAAAATTGGTACTTTTTTTAAACACTTTTTAGACAATTTTCTTAAGGTTTTTTTAGTTGGAAACCCATTTTTTACTCATTAACTTTTAGTTAAATTACCAAAAACATAAATTTTCAAAATTACAGACCAAAGCTAAGCTCGAGGACCGACTACCCCTCCTGTGAGTGCATCAAGTGACAGCCAAAAAGCCGTGGCCAGATCCGAAGCTGTTCACATGCCGCCGCCTGGCCATGGACTCTGAAAATGTCTCATTTAAATAACTTGCATGCATTTAGTCATACTTTTTGCCCCGACTCGCTGCCGATCCTCCAGCCGTTCCTCCGCGCAGGAGCCAGGCATGCGCCTCTGGGCAGGGAATCAAGCAGCGCATCGGGAAGTCGAGAAGTCGGAAAGTCGCGTCGCAACGTCAACTTAAGTGGTCGACGGAGGTGAAATAACAATAACAACCTCGCCGGCTGACAGGAGATCAAAGTTGCCAGTTTGGCTATTTTTTATATATTTTTTTGGAGGTAAATAATTCTGAAATATTAAGTTTCAGGTTTAATAGTATTTGCATTTAATATCCTTTAAAGTTTAATTGTATTTTTATTTAATAAATATAATTATTCTGATTTATGAATAAATTATAAATAAATAATGACAAATAAGTGATTATCAAAAGCTAGTATTGATAATATCTGACTGGCTAATATTGTGACTCTCCCATAGAACTTTATTTCTTGATTTATTTTTATAAATTTATCTTAATGATAAAATACTCTTAAATAAAATTAAAGAAATTGCAATATTTGACTGGCAAAAGCTGCCATCACTGATCGTGTCGGTCCTCGGTTGCTTCCCTCAGTCTCCGAGTGTCGAGTATGTAAATCTCCCGATCCATTGCCATTGCACTCCTGGGCCTTTTGTTAAACTTTGCGACCGAAGTCGCTGTTTTCGCTGATCGATTTTGTTCACGTCACTTCATGGCTCTCCGCTGAACTTTCAATTGTTCTGGAATCGATAAAGGGTACATGTGTTGGATACATAGGATACACATTGAGGTACGTATGGGGAGTCTGCACTTCGTTTATTTGACAAATTCTCGACGAGCTCTCCGTCGATCTCTAGCCGAGTCGTGTCTGCTTCGAGAGTTTTAATTAATTCAAATGCAATTCCAAACTGCACGGCGAGTGATGTTGTGCTGATTGAAGCTGAAGGCCAGCACGTGAGTGGAGCCACTGTTACTTTTTACCCACCTAAAAACCCCCTTCCTTCAGGCAGATGCACTGTCACACAGGTGCACGCGAAGAAAATTGTGGTCTTGAATTAAAGTATACACCAATAGATGAAAAATGATGAAGAGATATGTTATATGTTATGTCTACTTTACTATTTTCCAAAGTAGCCTGAAGGCCATAGTTGCTCTGGCTTTTGTTATTACAATCAAAAATAATAATTATACTAATTTTCCAAAAACTTCTTATAACATTTAACATTTTGTAACTAATTAAATATTTGTTCTCAGTGCACACAGAGGTCCCCGTTGCAGACGGACGTTCATTCAGTAAACGTAAACGTTTGTGATTTGTAACGATTGTGCAGTACATAAATCAGTCATGGATTTATTGCGAGAAATGAAATTCGCCGGCTGCTCCTCAACATCTTCGTCTTGGCAGCCTCTGCTTCTTCTCCATCTCCATCTGCGTCTGGGGGTCTTCAGTCTTCGCCAGTCTTCGGTCTCTGGTCTTTCAGTGTTCAGTATTCAGTATATTGAAGATACAGTCTTCAGTCTTCCGTCTTCGGATTGGTGAACGTTAGCAGCGCATCAGCGGTCGTGAGTGGCGCTGCGTGTGGGTCGCATAAATTTCACGCTTTGCGCAGGCGCTGCCACAAATCGATGTTCTCTTTTGTTGTGCTCCCCTTTGCCACCGCCCCTGGCCCCCTTTTTGCAACCCCTTTTGCCCCCTACGATCTTCTTAAACGCGGTTTTATGAGTCACGCGTCTGTTTATGCCATTAGCTTGGGTCTTTCTTAGAGTTTGAGCCCACGAAGGAGCTGTCCAAATGTTTCAGGACCTTAAAAAAACTAACACTTTCTAGAAAATCTCTCTTAAAACAAACCAGAATTGAACTTAAACAAGTTATGGAAGAATCTTATAGACCTATTCAAGTCTTTAGTTCTCTGTTTTTCCGCCTTAAAACCAGGAAGTTGGTCGAAAGCTCGCTGGAAGCTGGCCCTAACAACCTCTACTCCTGCTGCCGCCCTGCGGCAACTGACCGACCATTAGGACGTGGCTTACTCACGAGTCTTGGGTTTGTAGGAGCTGTCCCAACAGCACGCCGAGAGCTGGACACGCAATGCCGCTAATTGTCTACTAAATGCCAGGCCAGAAGACTGAAACACTCAAATGCCGGGTCCCGATCCAAGCCAGAAACTGAAACCAAAACCGAAACCGAAACCGAGGACAGTCGCAACGAATTTATGTGCACTTCGCATTGGCAATCATATCAGATTGCATGACAGTTCTCAATTACTTTTTCCCCAAACAAAAAACGCTTTCAATTGCGAAATCGGCCAAATATATAAATGCTGTCAATGGAATGTTATGGAGGAAATTATGTAAATAAAATAAAATTTATAGCCGGAAACTAAAGTAATTTAGGTGTGGAAATGGGTTATTAATTTAGGAATGTAAGCACAGAGTTTGTTTTACATTTTTGTAGATTTTTTATGATTATTTAAAGAAAGAAATAAGCTTCTTTTTCTGCAAGTTATAAATATTGCTTGAAATTAGGAAATGCTAAGAGAGCATTGTAGAATTTATTTGTTATTGTCTTAGAAATTTCTTTTGAGTTAATAAATAATAACATTCCACTTAGGAAGTTAGATAGAACAGGAATATTATTTTTAAAAGATTCTATAAGTAAATAAAATGAATTTAAGCCTCAAACTAATGCAAATCTCTTGGGACATTTTTCACATCTCATTCAGAGGAAATAAATCAATCGAGTTAATTTACATTCAGGGCTGATTCCGTGATTAATGGCTCGCTTTGTCTATATGCATATGGGGTGCTGTTTGCCCTCAAGTTTGGCATTCCGGCTTAAGTATTCAATTACCGCCGAAGGAGTTCCACCTCTGAGAACCTGCCGCTTGGCTCCAGACGAGGATTAGGCCAGGATTGTGGGTTCACTGCACTTACGATTTCCCTTTTTTTTTGCTGTTAGCTTTCTAACAGTCCCGTTAGCTTTGGGCTACAATGTATAATTTATGGCCTGCAGACTTGGCCTAATCCCTGGCCTAATCGTCCCTGCCCCGCCCCAACTTCTCTACTATATATACTATAGGGTCCAGTCACCTCGCCGCGTCCGACATTTTGCGGCTGCGGCTGTGGGTTTGCTTTCGTTTCGTTTCGTTTCATTTTCTGCCTTCATAATTTATTATCGGCTCAAAAGCATCTCAATTATGGCTCCTGGCCAGACACGAAACCGGGCACGGAGCTCCCCGAGATATCGGCGGGGAATACAACTACCTATCTGTATATTCGTTTCGTTAATCTGCCGGGGCAATTACAAAACTCTTACAAAACTTTATTCAATTAAATTCGCATGATGCTGTCGCGACTCGCGAGTGAATGCTACCCGCTGACCAAGTTCGAGATTTGGCAACAGTTTTATCTGAGTGAAGAGCCAGGTCGAGATAAGAAACAATGCTCGGTGCACAGAGATAAAAACTATGACCCAGTGAAAGCTATTAATCTTATTTATTTACAGAAAATTTATTTTATTTAATATTGCATTTGTAAGTTTCCTTTTAAAGGATATTTTTGAACTCGTATATTTTTTGGGTTGATTTCTTGTAAACTAACTTTGAACTTATAAACAAAGAGATGTTTTTTTAATTTTTAATGTTATTAAATAGTGCTCAACATGATAAAATAAATAAATATTTAAATGCTGTATAATTTTCAACCTTTTGAAGATTTTAAAGTATGTACCAAACAATTAAATAAAAAATCCTACAAAATAATAAACATTCACTAGGTTATATGCCGTGAGAGTTTGTGACTTTAAAACACATATTTTAAAAATATTATAGAATATTACCATACACGAGAAAGAAACTTAACCCATAATACCCTACAACACCCTGTATAAATACTATTCTTTTATAATCCAATGATTCCAGAATCTTTTCCCGTGTAGAGGGTGCCAAGAAACAAGGCAGGAGGAAGCTTGCAAACAGAGGCGGCTTCAATTTCATCCTCGCAATCGTGACGCGCTTTTGATTGCCCCAAGCCAGCCAGCCAAGATCGCTCCGCCTCCAAAACCGAAGTCAGGCTATAACCAAAAGCCCCCACTGAACCCCATAACCCCTCAACACCCCCAAAATCCACCAAGTGCGAAGCTATTGTTGTCAGCTTTGGTGGCTCTTCGGCAGAGAGAGAGATAGAGGGGGAGTGCTGCTTGCCACACTCTTACTTTCCGGTTCCCCCGATGGGGGAGATTTCCATGACTCCCTCCCAGCCCGCGGCCGGAACTATAAATCCGGGTGGTGTGTCATTAGTGTCCCCGCTTTACCAGGATTATCGCAGACAAATTGTCGTCATGTCTTATTCTGGGCATTGCGGGATGCATTACAATTGATATTTTTGGCTATCGCTGGGGGAAGGGAATTGAATTGAATTTAAATGGGCATTAAACATGGGCATGCACATGGGCTTGTGCCAGGTGCTGCTCAGTTGCTGCTCTGCATATTCTAAATAGTTTTGCCAGACGCTGATTTATGCTTGTTTCTGTTCAAAATTTTAAAAGTCAACAAGTCAACCTTTCATTAGCTGTCAGTGGGTTGAATGGACAACAAGTGGGAATGTTGGGACAGGTGAAGTGGGATTAACTCGAATGAGGGATTACCTATGATAATTTAGTTTAAGGTTTATCGAAAAATAATAAGGAGAACATGGAGTAATTTAAGATAGATAAAAGATAATGTATTTTAAAACCCATAATAAAATAGATGATATTTTTTGACTTAAAACTTATTTTAAAATGACAGTCAGAGAGTTATTTACCTTACTTATTTTATTTTCCACAAGTAACCCTGTGATTACCTTTAATTCCCACAAAGCAAAAAGGTATTCAAGTAATATCTAAGGTATTATAATGATTTTCTATATAAAGGTAAAAGTTTTTCATGTATTTCTTACTTTGATAAGTAAATAACGCACTGCACTACACAGATTTTTATAAATTCTGATAGTAAAATGATCTCCTTCCCTCCACCTAATATACCCAGTAATAAGAACACACCCATTCATAGTATAGTCCACACATTTCCCCATTAGGGCATTAGATATTCCAGGCAGAGATCCGGGCCTAGGCAGTGACACTTATGGTTGTTTTCCTGTCGCGGGGGAAGCACCCATCGACACATGCCTGCACATAACTCATTCGCGATGAGAAACGGCTTCCATTTCCTCATTATCGATTGATATCTCGATACTGCCGACTGCCCAAAAAAACAGTTTCTTCTTTTTTGTTTCCAAGGGGGAGGAGTTTTTTTGGGAGTTGTACATACAAGTATATCCAAGACAAAGTATGCCAAAACCGCAAAAATCGTGTATTTCGTTTCATTTTCGGTAAACGGTCTGAGTCCCCGAAGCAAAAGGGCCAAAAGGGGCTAAGAGGGTAAAAGAAGATTTGGGGACAGAAATGCGCTAATTACACGCACTCGGCAATCGTTAATTGAAGTTGTCAAGCGGGGCATGCCGCAAAATATGCGCCGCAATGCCAATGCCAATGCGGAGAGCGATCAGGCGATCAGATTCGCGGGAAATCAAAAGCGCAAGGGAAATGGGAACATGGGACATGCTCCGCCTTGGTCCATGCTCCTGGACATTGCGACAATGTTGCCGCCCCAATTATCCACGAATTGAGCTAAAACCAACGAAAATTCTGCCTGCCAGCGAATGGCGCCATTAATTATCGCAAAAAGTGATGCATTTCTTCATAATTAAGCGGGTGAATGACACACCGAAGGCAGCTAGCTGCCGGGGATTCGCTCCGAGGTGCTCCGAGTGCCACCAGTGGGCAACCACTGCCGCCTGCTCCTCCATTAGCCGGAGTGATGCAGCGGCTAATAGAGGAACATTACTCATGCCCAGCAGGACATCGCTGAGTGCGCAGCGTGTCTAGCCGGAGAAGGAGGAGCAGAACCTGGCATGCAATTGAGAAATTTATTAAAAATCATTTTCATTAATTTGGTTATTTATGCCCAGGATCAAACATTCAATTAGGCTGATGTTATAAATCTCGCATTCATTTTTCACATGCTACAGCCGCACAGGTTCTCTATAAATCACACAGGGATGTGCACTTCCACTTCCAGTTGCCCTGCCATGGATGTTCCGCACTGTACCCAGCAGTGGTAGCAGCTGAAGACTGCCCACGGCTCACGCACAGATTCGTAAAGGTAAAAGCAGTTGCAGTTGCAGATTTTTTATGATGATTGGGAGGGAGCATATTAGGGATTTTCAAGGGAATAGTACCTATTAATATAATTATAAATATTATCTAGTGGCTCTTTAATCTCTAACAAAACCATGGCGTAAATTAAAGGCTGCAATAAATACCTGAAATTACTCCTAAAGTCGCCATAAGTTTCCCCCATTGTTTTTCGTTTGACTTGCGGAAAAGTCAAGCGAAAGGTTAAAAGTGAAATATCTCCCGCTGACTTGTAACAATGTCAAAATGCTTTATGATTCCATTTTTTTTGTCTTTAATATTTTTTTATTGGTTTCGACTTTGGGTTTTTTGTCGTTTTTTGTTGTTTATTTTCATGGTTATTGTTTTTACTGTCATGTTGTTGGGCACGAAAAACGAGAGTAGCAAGATGCACAAAAGACGATAAATGCAATAAAAAAGGTTAAATCAAAGGCTGTAAACGATCTAAACGAAACTTAGATGCTCTTATAAAATGTTGATTACCTCATTATAAATATATATAATAATATAAAGTTTAAAGATATTTATTTCCCAGATCCTTCTTTACTTAATGCAAGTATATTCCCTTTTCTTTTGAGCTAAGTTTTAGGCTAATCGCTTAATCGCATTACTCCTTATTTATTAGCTTTTTTCTGCTCTCCGATTATTACAAAACCTTCAAAGAAACCCATGTACTTGCTCTTTGTTGGCCGCTGCTAAATAACCGAAGACAACATAAAATATATTGACAACGGCGGATCAGTTAACGAATTGCCAGCACAACCACACAAACAACGTGGCCCAAACAAATTTGGGACATTGGCTGAACCATGGAGTTGACCCGGCAGCCGCAGCCAGACCGCAAGGAGCCCAAAATTAAATCAGTGCTGGGACCAAAGCAGGAAGCCGTCTTGCGAGGAGGAGGAAAACTGACGCCCGACCAGAGCTTATCGCAGAACTCGGATCGAACTCGGCTCGGGTGGGCAGCAGATCTCGGGGAGATCGGGGGAGCGGCTGCCCACATGGCTAGATCGCAGAGAAATCATCAAAAGCTCAGCCGAAGTTGGGGCGTGGCCTAGCCTTGTCAGCACGATCGGGCCTCCAATCTGCGCGGGCCTTGTGCAATGAGCTCGATATAAATGTTACTTTCCGTGTAATAAATTGCATAGAAATCATAAATTTAATCTTTAACGCCCCGCTGTACGGCCGCCAGACGCGGTAATTAAGACGTCACCTAATACGCGAGCGAGCGAGAGGGGCAGCTCTGACAACATGGCGTTCGATAATCGCTGTGACTACGTCCCTGCCCCTCCAAAAGATTTCGAAACAATTAATGGCGCCTGGGCTGGGACTCTTCGCACTCTCACATTTGTCAAGTGCAGGCGAAGAAGTCAAAGTCGCGCCCTTGGCCCTGTGGCTCTTGTCCTGGTCACTGAGGAAAATAAAGGAGCTACATTTTGAAAGAATTAAATATAATTAAAAAAGGTTAAGTAATAAGTGATAAGTTTAACGGCAGGCTTTGGTATGTTTTATTAGGTATTTGCTTTATATTTTACAGGTTCCTGCTCTGAAATAATGTTTATATTTTTAATAATCTAAGAACTAAGAATGCCTAAGTAATAAGAGATACGTTTAAAGGCAGGCTTTTATAGTATATATTTAAATTGAGTATTTGCTTTACATTTTAACTATTTATTCTTCTGCAATAATGTGGTTATACAAACCCTTAGATTGAAATACCTCCAGATTTCTCCGAGTGCTTTCTGGCATGTTTTATGTTTGGTTAGCAGACCTTTCCTTCAAAACCCTAGCGTTCCGCGCATGCGCACTCCGCGCACTCATGTCCCTTGAGCCTGTGTTTGTTTTCGAGCTCGTGTATTTGTATTTTTGTATTTGTATTTGTCCTCGGAGCACGCTCGCGCTCTCCTCTTGATTGATGGCATTCATTTGCCACTCGGACAGGGCTACATTAATATCAACAGCGGCAGCCCCGACCTCGTCCTGCCCCCAGCCACTGCGTTCTCGTCATCCGTGTGCCGCCTTTTCCCACTCCTTCAACTCTTGGGGCGTTACAGTTGCCCCAAAGGGGTGTCTGTACATAAATGTACATATATTTCCAAGGCTTTGTGTTCTTCTTCACTATTTGCTGGCCAGAGTGTTTGCATAGCCATCATCCACGATCCCACTCCAGGCAGGGAGAGAGGCTGCTGGCAACCAATATAAAGTCTAATCTTTCTGAAACGCATTCTAGCCAGTGACTTCTGGGGAATCAGGGAGAGAACTAAACACTTTTGGTGATAAAGTTATTAGGAAAGCGAGAAAGATTTATTATCGAAATTAATTTCACAAGAAAATTTAGGCTACGTGACTATATAAGTTTCCCAAGATCTTTGAAAACTAACCAAAGGTAACACCTTAAAATTTCCAAAAGTCAGAAAGTTGGAAGCCTAACTATGGGAAAATGTAGGATACCTTTCCTTACTAGTTAAAAATACTTTGAACTTATTTATTACTTAGGTATCTTAAAAGAAAACTGTGATTTTAGTGCTAAAATATTTCAAAATGTTCCCTGTAAAATCCCTTTATTATTAAAAAAGGTCTTACAGTTCAAAGTTGAACAATGTCAAAATTTAAGATAATTTTCTGTTTCTGTTTTATGCAAAGGTACATCTTGTACCTACTTTCAAATTATGATTTTTGCTTAGGTATCTATAAAGAAACTATTTTATTTTGTGCTAAAATATTTCAAAAAATTCCCTACTAACTCATGGAACTATAATCATCTCTCCAAGAACCACTTATATCTCCGGTTTATGTAAAGATACATTCCTTTACATTCAAAATATATGTTTTTGGCTTAGAAACCCATGAAGAAACTCCTTTTTTTAGTGCTAAAATATTTCAAAGAATTCCCTACTAACTCATGAACCTCTCATGATCTCTCCAAGATCCACTTCTTTCTCTATTCGGTGGTCTCCGGTCACCGGTCTCCATCTTCATCTCCGTCTCCGTCTCAGGCCACAATCATTACTCACTCGCGCTAATCCCGGCGACTCCATTCCATTGCGCTGCCACCAAGAAAAATCACATGAGCAGCATTTAAAGATTTGGGGCGAGTGGCTCAGTTTTGAGGCAGATGGAAAAGCTGCAACTGCAACAGCAACGGCAAAAGGCAACTGCAACGGCAAACGGCAAAGGCGACTGGCGATAAGCAGCTCGGAAAAACTGAGGAGCCGCAATGGCAATTGAGTTGTTGGCCAGCTGGCTCTGAGTCCGACTCCGACTCCGACTTTGGCTGGAAGGAGCCAACTGCTGATGATGTTGCTCCTTGCTGTTCCTAAGCATGTGCTGGCCGTAATGGCGATGCATTTATTAAAGGCTTTTGTGCGTGCGGGCTGCTCCCCGTCTCACCTGCTTAATCCATAAATGGAAATTAATGGTTGGCATAAGTGTGCGCCGGTTTGGGTGAGTGTAGCATCCGCCAGAGCCGCTCAGTTTCTCAGTCTCTCGGCCCGGCTAATGGCTCGGGCTAACGGTATTGCCTGAGTGCCACTGCATTTGCATTTGGGCCTGCAAAAATATTAAGACATAAATGTCATCAACAATGATACCGACAGTGGGGACTGTGTGGCATAGGGAGACTGCGTAGGAGTCGCCGCACAGTGGGATGTCGCTTCGGCGGCAGAGTCTGTCTGTGTAATAAATTGCTTACAAAAAAATATTTAATATAAATAATGTTAATTATTAGAAAACCTTCTTTTACAACTTTAGCTTTTATTTAGTGTTAATGTTGATTTTGAATTACTTAACAACCTTTACCCAATTGCTTTCTTAGAAAATTTTACATTTCTAAAGGGTATCTTATAAATGTTGGACATAATACTTAAAGTTAAACTCTTATATATTTGCCTTAAGATCAAGAAAGTATTCCTAATCTAAGTAAAGTTAACTTATAATTGAAGGTGAAGTAATTAGATCTTAATTCTGTGTAAATATTATATATAAAAACAAATTTGAATTTGGATTTTTAAACTAAACCTTCATTTAAACTTGTAATAGTTATTTCTATATATTATATAATAGTGTTAAAATCCCGAGTATCTACAATGTTAGGCCATAAGTGAGGGAAACCGAATAATCAAATCAAAAAAAGCTGCAAACAGATTAACGCCCACAAGGCATGCGGTCGGAACCCAAGGAACGCCAAGGGAGACCGATCCCTTTTCTTGGGTCATTTAGTTGGCCGGTCCAAAGTGCATATAAAAAATGATACCACAATTTATGGGCGACATCTAATGGCGTACAGATGCAACTTAGTTGGAGGATTTGCGGCGGCAGCATCTGCTGCTTGCAATGCAACTATGCAACTGCATCGGCAGTGAGTCTCATAAAACATAATCAAGTTCACATTCAGAGAGTCTCCAGAGTCTGCCGAGTCTCGGCAGACCGGGCGACAATGGCGGGCCACATCCTGCCTAGACACCGTCTCTCTCTCTGGACTTTGTTGCTCCGGCTCTATGCAAGATTAATTTCCCGCCATATTGTCATATTCCACGTTGCAGTTGCAGTTGCGTTTGCAGCTGCTGCTCCTTCGGTCGGCAGGGAATATAAGTTTTATAAGCGTTTTGACTCCATTAGCTCTCGGCGGCAAACTAATTTCCATAACTTCTGCCTCCCTATCGATGCGTTCCGCAGCGAGGGCAATTTATCAGTGCACCGGAGAAGTGCACCGAGGTGTGTATTAATTGTCATCCATTTGGCGTTTGGCAATCGCAATCGATGGCTGCTGCTGCACTTTCAATAAAGGTCGGGGGCGTTGGTCCTGCTTTTGGGCGTGGGAAGTACTGAGTACCGAGAGTGTGCACCATTTGGAATGCGATCTTAATGGAGGGAATCTAATTGAAAACTCTCTTTTGGCTGGCTGGCTGATCATTAATTGATACTTCAGCGCCGCCGGAATGGAGGTTAAGAGAATTGCTCATAAAAGCCACACCAAACCGGTTCCTCTTTCCTCTTCCTTCTCTTTGCCAACTAAATTGATTTGAGGGCAATTTATGTAAATTTTCGTCTTGTTTTGTTGCCTTGTAACATTTCCATAAGTATTTCGTTTGTTTGCTTGAAACACTTTTCTTTGCCCCAAGTTCGTGGCCTAAGTCTTTTGTTTGGCCCCAAAGAGAGACCACACACATGCAGGCACAAACACTGGTTGGTTGGATTGGGAAGGCATTGATTTCATGGCCCGAAAACTGAAACAAGCCCGTTAACAATTTGCACAAAAAACATTCACGGATCTGGGAGAAGTAAACAGAAAAGAGGGAAATGTCTGGGGGAATGGGTATATGGAAAAGGGGGCAACGGCAACGGCTTCGCGCGCTGCCTGTTCGCATTCAATAAATAAAATGTCAAAACAATAATGAAATGAGTTATGAGCGCGCATCAGTGGTCGCCAGAATCCCAAGCTGGAGCTGGATTGGGTAAAGCTGGGTTGGAGCTGGAGCTGGGCTGAAGCTGGAGCTGGACTGCATCTTGAGGCAGGGCGGCGTGGGCCTCCACAAGGCCTCCACGTCTCTGGGTTCGGGCAATTTCTGGCCGCCTTTTTATTTATTGATTTCGTGCGTATGCACAATCAGCACACACAGCACACTCACTCGGATGCAGCTCCGGGTCCCTGCATTACCTGGATTACAACAGTCGTCAGGAGGCTCGTTTGGCCCGGCCCTCGGGCAGCCCGCTCCACTCTGTTCCATTCCGATCTCGTAATGAAATGAAGTGGATTATTCCCGGCCTGCTAACGCCGGCGGAACGCAATCAAAACTTTCGCTGCCAATGCCAAAGTCGCGGAGCCCAAAAAAAAAAGCAATTATTTCGATAAAAATGACCGTTTACTGTCGTTTTGTGGATATTGAGAGCCAATTTATGTGCCCCTCCGCTCAGGTGGGAGGGAAGTTCAGGGCAGTTGAAGGCAAACATGAAGCATAATTTTCTTGAATATATATCCGAATCTTTCTTATTTT
Source organism: Drosophila burlai (assembly GCA_008042655.1). Lineage (NCBI taxonomy): Eukaryota > Metazoa > Arthropoda > Insecta > Diptera > Drosophilidae > Drosophila > Drosophila burlai. Next base: position 14,746 of record VNJT01006168.1, on the reverse strand, counting down.
CTTTCTTTGCAGTCTTAACTGGGTCAAGGAAGCAAAGCATCTTCCAAAATGAATATTTATGAGTAAATATTTGGAAGTATTTTGTAAGAAGTAACGAGCTAAGTCTTTAATAAATATGTGGCAAAGAAAGTTACAAGTATTTCAGTTTTACAAATTCGATTTTGAAATTATAAAAGTCTTACTTCCTGGGCATTACAATCTCGTGGCTCGTAGCTTTAATAATTCCCTCAGCTTTTTATGGTTTTGGAAAAAGCTGTGGATCATCGGGCATTCCGAATTTTAATTTATATTTTTATTGATAGTTATCGCATAATCAATGGAGCGCCTGGAACAATATTAAGCCCCAAATTGATATTCTCGAAAGTTAACGACGGACAATAAAACACTCCGACTTCATAACTATGGCCATAAAAAGTTGATTTGATTTTTGTGTCAATTTAAAGCCGCGTCCGAGACAACGGAGTCATAGTTTTGTTATCGCCGACTCGTGTTTCGGACATCCATTTAACCGATTATTATGTGGTTTTTGGGGATGATTTATGCGTTTCGAATTTTATGGTGCACTTAAGTGCCGGCCACTTAGCCATTTTCGGCGTTTTCAGCGTTCTTTTTTTGTTGTATTTTGTGGGCGACGGGGCGGTAACGCAGCGACAAATAAGGCATAACATTTGAAACGCCCAAGAGCCATAAGTATTTTTTGGGAAATACGCTCATAATTTTGATACATTTTGCATATGGCCAAGACTCATTTGTAGCCGGGATTCGTAGCTGGAAAAGGTTTGCTCGCCAGTATACTATATACATATATCGCCTCTGACCACGCATGCATATATTAACGATGTCGATGACGATGTCGATGCTGGTACAGTGTTGCTCTGTTGCTGGTTTCTGGTTTTCGCGGCCCTAGGGGACCCAGATGGAGAGCTGCGTTCTGATCGTGTAAGGCTTATTTGGATCAAGATAAAAATTATGTACGATCAGAAATCAGTTTGACAACAAAATGCTTTATGTGCGCAATTCTTAACGCTGCAATTTAACAAAACGGCACATTAAGCCAGAGGGGCAGGCCCAGGCGCAGGCGCAGGGTAACCCACTTTTCTCCGCCGCAACGTCCGCGGCATGCTAATAAGGGCGGCTCATACTTTTCACCCGGGCGAAAGTATATGGAGTTGAATGGCCAACGCCTCCGTCGCTGCCACCTCCACCGCCTCCACGTCCGTGATCGTTCATCATAAGCGCTGGGGCCGATCGGAGGCAGCAGCAGCAGCAGCATCTCCACATCTCCTCAGCTCGACATCCCGGCGATGTCTCGTCTGACCTGATGCACTGGCAAAAAAATTCTTAAAAAAGCAATTAAAAAATTGGCGGAATTTATAAAGTTTCAAATTTTTGATGAGATCCAATGATTTTAAGAGCTTAAATGCTCAATAAATCACTGCATTTATTACCATTTGACTTCATAATCATGAAACTATTTTATATTGTATTGGAAAATGTTGGAAAATTTACTACTTATCGGTAATTAAAAACATTTTCTTGAGTCTTGTGTTATTACATACACTGATTTAAATAAAACCAAGTAGTCGTCAGAGTTAATAGAAGTTTATACAATTTAATTGGTGGGCTTGAACATTTGATGGACATTCCTTAACTTGCCTCGTTTTGTATCTATTTGATCCAGTTAACAAATTAGCTGTCAACGCAATCTATCGTTACACGGAATGCCGAGACAAATACGGTGTTGACTTGGCCAAGGCAAGCCAGTTGCACGAGAACTACTTTCTCCCGAGATAAGCCACCACCCAGCGCCTTCTCTGTTTGCATTTTTTCCTCTCAGTGAAAGACCTTGTGCTTGGCCTCTGCCTGTCCATATCTGCAACGTCGATCAATGCAAATTTTTGAGCTGATCAAACTGGCCAAGAGCAGAAGCAGCGGCGGCGGCGGCAGTGGCAGCAGCAGCAACCTACGCAGCGGCTCAAGAATTATTATTAAATTCGATATAAATAATATTCGCAACCGCGGCTCGGGACCCGGGCGAGCCCGGGACTCGACAGTCTGCTGATTAATAAAAGACGGCTGCCGTGGCAGAAGTTCCGAGATGGCCCGCGGTGCTTAAAAATTCTGAGGCATCTGTCAAACTGAGCGAAGGTGAAGCGAAGGTGAGCGAAGGTTTCGCACAGGCGCAGCAGGATCCAGGCAGGGATTGGTGTGGAGCTCGAGATGGAGCCGCAGCCGCAGCCGCAGCCGGAGTTCGGGGCACACACATTTTGCATACGTGCGTGTATGTGACAGTCGCATAATAACGCTTCAATTAAGCCCAAGCGATTCCCTGACACGATTTTCCTTTGTGGCCTGGCCAAAGGTTCGCTGCACTGCATCCAGATGCATATCAATAAGATCTGACGTCAATTTTGATAAGCGAACGCATATTATTATTGTTATTATTAGCCATCTATATGTCCCGGCCCCCTCTTATAATAATCAGCAGCCAGCGGGGCCAGCAGCAGCAGCGGCCCAGGATCGGAGCAGCGCGAGCGGATCTCGGTGCAGAGCAACGGAGCGGAACGGGGCGGAAATCCCTTGGAGCATTTTGTCGGGTAGCAACGGATATCTGGCCGCAATCGACATATGCCAGCGAAAGATGAAATTCCTGGGAGCCTTCTCGCACACACACGGACACGGACACGGCAAAAATAAAATAAGAATTATGCTTAAATTATGCAAGACCCAACAATTTACAAAGTGATCGACCCCCAACCCCCAGTCGAGGTCTTTACATGGTGAATGGAGCCCAGATACCAGGGATGCATTCTATGGAAAGGTGGACAGTGTGGGAATTGGGCATGTTCACACAATCTTGATAAGATGTTATTACCTAGATTTAAAATGAATTTCTAGAACATTTTTTCGTAATAAATGTAATAAGAGCACTCTTTAATCAGATATAATTTGTAAGTTAATGCATTGGTCTGGTCTTTAAATTTATATTTAAACTTAATTTATAACGTATTGTTTATAAATACATTTTAAAGAAGGAAACTTTTATATATTTCGTTTTATTTATTAGTTAACTTTAGCAAACAAGCCTTTAAGTTAGTTAATTATTTAGTGAACATGGATTCATTTCTAGGGAGTATATATTTTTCAGTTGGTAGCCAAATTTTTAAATATTTAAAAAAATACTCTAACTAAACCACAATAATATCTTATTATCTCTGATTATAAAATGTTTCTCTCTTTTTCTCTTAGAAAATTATTAAGAAAAGTATTTTAAAGATGCTTTTCACTCTGCATAATGACCTAATAAAACCCCATATAGTATCTATATAATCTCTATATAATATCTGCATAATTTTAGTGCAACCCTAGATCCTACAGTTCGCTTACCTTAATTTTCCCAGTGTACGATTTGTGGAATAGATAAAACGTTGACGTTTTGATCGATATTTATGATTCCTTCGCATGAATAGCTACTCGATGGACGGGGCCAGGAATCCAGTGTCCTGGAGGCCCTTTTCCTGATGGACAGAAGCTTGGCGGGTGGGGGAGCAGCGGGAGTGTGGTGTGATTTAGGATTTCATTTGTTAGTTAGTTGGCGGTCAACAGAATTTGTTGCCTGTAGCCAAGCTACCCATTTCTCTCCCTGTCTCTCTTTCTGTCTTTCTTTTAGGGCCCTGGTGCATCCTGATCCGCTGCACTCTCCGAATACATTTGTAGTAATCACGTGTTATCGCCGCATTTGGACATTTTAAAAGGTCATAACTTAAAACCTTATCGGACGGACGCGGGGAGACACACAGCGAGTCGGAGTCGGAGTCGGCGTCGAAGTTCGAGTTTTGGTTTGGGTTTTGAGTTCGAGTGCGACATGCGACATGCAATGCAATCCACTCACTGCACATACACACAACACACTGCCACACTCACTCGCTGGGGGACATCCAAAAGTAGCCGAAATTGAGCTGAAGGATAACACGAAATGCCAGCGGAGACAGCGGCGCTCCAGCACGCAAGCTGCTGCCCAGGTGATCAGAGGATGCGGGATGCGGGCTCAGAGATGCGGCATGGGGGGGAATGATGGCGGAGATGAGCGAGCGATCCAGGTGAGGGCCAAGTCAAGTGGCGGCTTCAGGGAGGCGGGACTGGAGCCAAAGCCACCATTACATTCCATTGAGCGCACTCCGATAATGAGCCCCCAACCAGACACTCGAAAAACGGGAGGGAAAATATATATTTAAACATTTTCTAAATGGAAAAAATTATCTTAACGTTAATTATATAACGTAAATATGTCTTGAAAATTGTATTTATTTAATTCAAACACTTCTAATGAATATATACTTCGGAGATTTAAGCTGCAAGTGCTTATTCTCGTCCTGCAAGTTCATACTTTTCATTTTATTTATAAATAAATATATAAAATTTAAAACCCAAAATGTTTCAAAGTGCATTCATACACACACCGCCACAACGTGGCAGGACACACTTTCCGCAGAGGTTGGTGTGCGCTAAAAGCGAAATGATAAGCTGACAGCTCTGGAGTAAGTAGGCGACCGACCTTAGTCCTCCTCCGCTTCCGTATCCCCGCCTGACTTCAACTTCGACTTCGCCTGGGAGCCGCTTCCTTTCGGCGACGACGGCATTTTATGATAGCTCCGGGGGGCAGCCGGCCAAATGGCCAATGAATCTCTCTGACTCCGACTCTGACTTTGGAATTGCGACCGTAGATGACTCACAGACACAGACTCGCGATTGGATTCGCATTAGAGAGTAATTCCCAAAACGGTTCCAAGGAGCCGCCATGAGAAGGTCTCCTTCATTCATGCCGGATTTTGTGGTTTAATGTTTAATTTGAAATTTAATTTTGGCATTTTAAGAAAGAGCGCAGGGGATATTCATATTAAAATAAATATTTATAGGTTTATTAAATTAAATAAATTATTATGGAGATAATAAACTAATCTTCATATTTATAATTCGTTTGATAAAGATTTTTCTGTAGGGTATAATTCTTAATTAATTTTTAATATTAGTTGGGCCGAAAGAAGATATTTAAAGTGCTGATAAAATAAACACTTAAGTGAAAGGAGCCTTAAGCATGATGTGACTTACATTTAAAAGTATGTTAAAGTTCCAAATTATTTTATACTACAAATATAATGGAGTTCCGAATATGTAACTTATATTAATGCTCCGAAACGGAGTTCGTTACGAATGGCTAATTTTAATGTTCAATAAAATGAACTGGAAAGCGTTTACTTTTCTAAGTGCCACTCAAAGTAACACCCCAAACTTCCTGACTGGCGGCAGGCTATCCTGCCAGACATCTGCTCCATTCCCCGATGATACCGATATCCGACTTTCACCGGCGGCAACACAAGTCCTTTCCCTTGGATCGATGAGCCGTGTAAATGGGATTCCTCGCTTCGAAGCGATAGTTCGGGAATGCCTCCTGGCTCGGATATCAAAGTAATTACGTTTCGAGAGAGCAGGAGAAATGGCTCTTCATTGTTACCAATTTTTATGGAGAAATGAGATACCCAAGGGTACGATCCACGATCCGATTATCATCTAGTTCTCCCCCGACCAGCCGACCTTTGTGTGTGTTGACATTCCCCGCTTTTACCATTTTCCCATTTTACCATTTCTTGCGACAATTTCTACGAAAACTCAATGCAAACACAAACATATCGTCCCTAGATTATGCCTAAACACTCCCATTCAATGACAAACCCTAAATTTACGACAATGCCCAATCGAGCAAGCAGGTAGGGACAACTCAGGTGAATGGGCCATGGAAGGGGTGCCTCCGGCGAGGGGCAGGGGGCAGGGAGCCGGGGCAGATGGCTATCGGACCGCAGTCGGAGTCGGCACAGATGACTCATCAAATTAGCGTCCAGGGCGCGGGCGATAAGCGTCCATGCGAAGGATTAGAAGGCAGAGGATGAGCGGAGAGTTCGATTGTGTAAGGAAAATGTGCTCATATCACTTTACAAACAGTCGAGGCCACTCGAGACAGCCATATTGTTCATGCAACTGCTGGGAAAGCGGAAAATTCCCGAATCCAGACCACCCTCGCTAGCAGGGAGACATTGTCAAGCGATTATTAATTGCCAGAGATTTGTGCTTACTTAATTGGGTGCCCGTCGTGGCTTGAGTTATGCCCTTGTTATGGGGTTCTTGGATTTTAGGTGAGGTTTTAATAGACTTTAAGTCAAGGATAACACGATTATTAATATTGTTGTGTAGTTATTTATTGAACACAGGGGATTTAACTGTTTAAACATTAAGAGGTTTCATTGAATTATATGGGAAAGATTTAAAATAAATAGCATTACTTTTGAATCTCCGAAATAAAGAGAGTTATTGAGAGTGACTTTGAGTAAGAAATAACAACATGAAATGGATGTTTAAAAGAAAACTTTTTAGTAGAATGAAACAATAAATAATTGTTATACAAAATCATTCAAATTTACATACATTTAAAGGATTACTATTGGAATGAGTAGGATTATTTAAATGTTCGTCTACTTGCCAAATACTTTCTCTAATATTTATCCATAGATTACTCTAAAAAACATTCTCAATTTTGCAAAAATTAAACCAAAGTCAAGTGTGTTTTAGCCCATTAAATTGGGCACTGATTTTTGCCAACGTTTTTCTCTTCTTTTTCCCAAGATTCTTGTGTGTGTTTACAGTTACGGCTCGCAATTATCCGTTCAATTTGCACAGGAAGCTTTTGTCGCGCAGTCGCGACTCCGATAATCCGACAGCAAAAAATGCGAACGTTAATTACGCTTTTGGCGAGGCTCTTACGCACTGGCGATGCCGATGCAGATGATGCCCATGCAGATGCAGATGCAGAGATGCATCCCATCCCGAGAGCCACTTGCTCGGGAGTCGGGAGTCGAACGTGGGGCGTCGGGAGTTGGTAGCTGACAACGATGCCTGACGGCAGATAATGCTGATCGCATGAATGATGGAATCGAAGCCGGAGCCCCATGGCAACGTGGATGGCGGGGAATACGAGTTCTGTGATCGATTAGGGAGCCAATCCAGAATGCAGAACCCCGAGCCAGCTTGATTGAAAGCTTGCAAATTGTCTGAGCCATCTGAGATCTCTCCGGAGCGGATCGAAATGGATGCACTTATGCTGCACACCGGTGTCGGTGTCATTGGCCCGGCCACAGTCGGCCAGCCAGCCAGCCAGCCACCCAGGTGGATAGTTCAGCTCGGAGCAGATCGGGATCGGATGCCACAGTTTGCCCCCTCACGGCGCAGGCGTCCATTTGTCTTGACCCCGCTGCATGCGGCGTTACTTTCGTTTCTGATTAATTTGAGCTAATTTGTTAAGTAATAACCAGGCACCGTGAAGGGACAAGGAACGGAGCTGACTACGCGTACCCTACCAAACGAAGTTGTAAAAATAATATAAAAACAGTTTGAAACAAATCCCCGTGCTCCTCATTGGGTCCCCGGCGATTTATTAACACTTTGCCGCCGCCGCCGCGATCCGATCGGGTCCGTGCCCTTTGCGTAGGAGCCAAGGGTCCAAAGTAGGGCGCCAAATTGTGCACGTCCCAGGCTGCGGGTTACTCCCCGCCCAATCTCTGGTCCCTGGTCCCTGGATTCCCAGTTGAGTTGAGAGTGTTTCCCACTCCCAAAACCGATTCCATCTCGAACCTCTGGCGGACTGCAGTTAAGCGGGTTTAGTATTTCGATTATTGACTGCCAAGAGCAGCGGGTCTAAAAGGTGATCTCTTTAGTTGTATAGTGTAAAAGAGGCTCTTAAAAAATAGTTTCATACTTTAAGATATGGCATGTGGATTCTCTATTATTTTTATAGATGTTTGTGTGATGTTGTAAATATTTCTTCTTACAAAGCGTAAGCCTAAGAGTGTCCTAAAAATTCCCAAGTCAGAATTCTCTGGCACGCTAACTTGATCTCTCGCTCGATCACTTTGATATCTAGCGCCATATTAGTGTCAATTAATTAATGTAAAACAAGATAAATGGGAAACAAGGATGGGAAAAAGGGAGCCGTTTCCCAGAGTACTCCTTGTCCCATGTCCAATTCCTAATTCACATGTCACGTTCGTGTTCGTTCACGTTGGAGCTGCAGCAGTTTTTCGGTTGCGGTGGCTGAAGATTTGCGATAAACCGCGAGAACATGGTTACAAGACGACGCTCGGCCAGAGTCGGACTTGGACTGGAACTGGGACTAAGGCCGGCCAAGATGAAGCTGCAGATGGTAAACAAAGACGAGTAGCACTGACTGATCGGAGCGGTTTACACTCATAAAATTAAATCAACAGCAATTTTATAATTTGGCGCATTAAATCAACTGTGGGCCGAGCCCAATAACCATCTCCGTCTCCATCTCCATCTCCATCTAGGAGCCGAAGCCGCAGTAGTCGGAGAAAGAGTCAGTCGCGGGAACCGACCACGTAGCACATAATCGGGCGCGTGCAATCTTAATGGATAAATTATTGGGAGACGAGGCGGCCAGCCCTGGACTCCGGTCCAGAGTCCTCCTCGTTCTGGTTTTCGGTTTCGGTTACAGCCTCTCTCTCAGCCCCGTCTCCTAACGACAATTGGCGGTGTGTGCCCTCGTTATGTCATAATCGCATCTTAAGTTAACGGGCTGCGTAATATAATAATCATTTATTAATTTGCCAAGTAGCAGGTGCCAAGTCGCCGCGTCTCCGTTCGAGTACGTGTCCGGCCCAGACTATAAATTGTATGTTTGCTTAGGCCTTGAGAGGGAAACCGATTGAAAACCAAGGACATAGCCTTGCTAGGTTTGGCTTAAAATTGTATAATTGCTATCCTCGAATGGGTTAAGGAAGCTTTCATTTAAAGCACATCAAACTAATTGTGAGGAGTGTCTTTAACAGGAAACCTTTTTATTTGTCTCAAGCTGATAATTATTGTTAACTTCTGTAAACTTAAGTTTAATAACAGACAAGATCAATATTAAGATATTAAATTAAGTAATAATAATACTATTAAAACCCTATTAACTCAACTTAAAGTACCTAAGGTACACTCTAGTTAATGGTTAGATAAGCTAAACCACTTATTTCCTACAAGATTGCTGAGTTAATACCCCCAATTAAGGCAAATTAACCAATCCTAGATTTGTATCCCCCTTCCTCTAAATGCATTCCACTCGCGCACATCGAAGATGCAGCTACTTCTGGTCGCCTGTCAATTGGAACCAGGAACCAGCCCGGCTTCTGGCAGAACGAAGTCGCGCCCAGCAATTAACACCCGCGAATCTGTGCGGCTTCCAGCACGCCCTCGACTTTTATTTGCCCAAATGGATAACCTCTAATTTGGCGAGGCCTTTTATTGCCGTATCCCCCAAGCCCCTGGCCAGGTGCCGCGTCCTCGCCTGCGGAGCCCATCGCATGTTCCACTTAATGACACAGAGAACTCAGCATTTCGATTTCGTTTGTGGGTTTGTGCTCTGTTATTTCGTTTGCCGTCGTTTTGCCGGCTTTTTGCGGATCTCAAACCTCGGCATCGGCCTCGGCCCCGGTTATTGGGGCATTTAACGCCTTTAACGCGCTGCTTAGTCCGAAAATTGCCATTTCCATTTCACCCAAATGAGGTGTTTCAAATGATTCGTTTGCATTGCCGGTGCCCCTCTTCAATTAGCCGCACGCAATCCCGGAGTCAGGTGTCAGATGACCGCCCCCCTTAAATGGCAACAAAAAAATTGCCTTTTCATTCCACGATTTTCATTGAGGAATTGCGATTAACTCGCAGATTAATTTTTATGTAGAAAAAAAGGGAAAGTAGTGACTTTTGAGGTTTACTTTTGGATGGGTTCAAGAGAAATGGTTTTAACTGATTAAATGTTGATTTATTTAACAAGAAAGAGATAGCTTTCTTTGAACACGAATGTTTATGTGCTGAAGAATTAATAAAGTATACTTTGCTCTAAATAAATACATTGCTAATAAAACCGCATATTTTATGGGGACTTACAGGAAGGAATTATTATGGGTACTTTCCTTTAAATCTATCATTAAACTCATTTAAGCAAATCTTTCGACAACTTTTTAAATTTTAATCAATGAACAAAATTACAGTAGCAATGGTCCATATCCCCAACTATACATTTCTGTTGAAAGTATCATTTTCAATGAGTATCGCACAGATTAAGGCGGCACTAAAACCTCTTCTTGCCCCAGCAGCATCCTTAAAGCCGGCTTTGGAGCTTAATTAATTACCTCAACTTATTTGACAGCCTTGAGCCGAGGTAACTATAAATAATAAAAGATTTTTAATAAATCATTTGACGCACTGCAAGCGAGGACATGGACATGGTCTTCGACATGGACAATCGAGTGCACTCTGCCCGCTTGGTGTCCTCCTGGTCCTCCTCTCTGGACAAGAACCGAAGTCCGGGGCTAGTGCTTTGCATGCGTTTGATAAGCGGACATGAGCTGCAAGGAAAATAGCTTAATACGCGAAACCAGCTGGCTCCGCATCCACCAGATACATATGTATATGTATGTGCGGGGACATCGAGGCAGCTGGAGCGGGCGGAGGTGGCCGAAGCTGCTGGTTTGGTATTTATAGTCGAAAAAATGGCCCAAAGGCCGAAATACTCGTACGCAAAAATAAATATCGAAGGAAGTACCGGGCTTCTCCTTCGATCACCTTTCTCGGCTCGACCAATCGAAGCTTCATCTGCTCTGGAGCACGCACGATTTATACACTGAGGAGAAAATTGTCAATAATTGAAATAATTCTGATAATATTCACCATTTAAATTACTACTATTTACTTATAAAATCAATCAATCAATGGCAATGGTTTTAATTATAATTCTCAAGTTTAGAGGTTTCCTTCATTTTCATCCAATAGTTCCAGAAATATTATATACAAAAACCAAGCAAACTATAAATATTTGTATTTCGAATATATTTTTCCAACATTATTTTCTCCAGTGTACAGCGCTAAGAGGCCCTAGATGCAGCTCGTAATTACGAACCTGAAAGGCCGCGATATTGGAAAATTCGCTTAACAAGCCAATAGACTGAGTTATGACGGAGCTGCCTGCTCGGCGGCATCTCTGCTCTTTACTCGCCCTGCTCCTGTGTCCATCCTCATCGTCGATGTCGTTGCAGAGCTTTCCCCACCGATTTTTCCCTACCCTCCCGGCTGCTTTCCACGGCCTGCCAGATGGGGCAGCTGTGGCAGCCTCCAACGGCAGCAATTTGTTCTCGTTGTCGACTTTGCATGTCGCTGCCTGGTTGGCTGTCTGTCAGTTTGCTTGTTTTGCATGCCATCCCCACTGGATGTGGCCCTCCTGCCACCCTGTTTAGCTGCTGCTGCTCCTCCTCCTGTCCCGCGGAGTTCCCGGAAACCCATTCCGGCCGCGGCAATGGCTACGGCTTAGCCCTCTCGCGATTTGGTTCTTTGTAAGTCTGCTGACAAAAACAATGTCAAGAGACCAGACGCCGCCGCCGCCCTCTTGCCACTTCCGCCCGATTTGGCTCCTCCTCCTCCTCGCCACTGGTCAAGATCGCCGGTTCGCTCTGGTGGCTAACCAGATAGATTATCTCGCTGTTGCCGCTGTTCCATCGAGTAATTACACATTTCCCTAATTGAGCTGAAATTACCGCGGGAACTCGGCGGCTGCCGGGCAGAAAATGTTTACTTGAAAGGGACAGGGCGAATCGGAACTTCACCTGGCCATTGGGGAACTCTTTCATATATATACAATAGCACTTAGTAAAGGCGTTTCTCAAAGGTATACGAATCTTGAGAGTTAAAGATGAAGTCAGTATTTGTTTAATTTTCAACCTAACTAAAAGAAGAAATATCCATACGACCTTCGTAGATCGTTCCCATAGCCCCTCAAAGCCCCTTCCACACTCCATTGAATATTTTCCCAATTAACCCCTGGACAATTCGTGAATTTTGGTTAACTATTTGGCATTGTTGGGATCTCGAACCGGAGGCTGGACGAGGGAGTTGCGCCAAGGCAAACATTTGCAAATGTCATAATTACATGAGATTTGATTAAATTTTTGTCGCGCCGGCAAAAAAGTGAATGTCATTTGCAAATCAAGCGATCTTTTCTTGCTTTTATTTCGGTTTTTATTTTTCGTGCCAGGCATTTTTGGCGACACCAAATCACATTTACATTCACCTGACGTCGACGACGACGACGACGACGACGAGAATCGACACAAATGAGTCGCACCTGTTGCCGTGAGCCGGAGTGTGTGCGAGTGTGCGGTGTGTGTGCAACATGCGGCGCATGATTAATGTGCCAAATTGCAAATTGCAGTGCGGCGTTTAACTGTCAATCAAAGCAGCTCCAAAATCCGCAATAGAAGTCGTGGCAAGACCTCCACAAACGTGCGACAGTTCGCCATGTTCGTACATGCGATATATATACGAGTATGAGTAGTTGGAGGAATGAATATATATCAGATCTTAAACTGGCCTCCGAATAAAAACTGTTGTTCTGCCACAGGGCTGGCTATATGCTAGTTAATATTAGAAACAAGATAATTGAATAATTAAATAATGCCACCAATTATAAATAAAAAACTGTAACGGTGATGTTAACACCTGATTCAGAGTTTTGTTATAATAATAAGGTAATGAAAATTGCTAAAAAGTAGGTTTCTATGTGTCATTTCACTGTAGGTTTAACATTATTTTCCATATAATATTAAGATATCACTGACTTCTAAAAAATATTTAGTAACTCTCAGCTTTATATCAGAGCCCCTGGAAAAGGAAGTCTCCCCAACGGAGGAACTTCGAGTGCGGGAAGCAGGCTTAACATCTTCTGATCCTCCGATAGCCCGTCATCCTGTCGCTTCAACCACAACCCACAACAGTGGCTCTTGCAGAGAGGACTGTGGGGTTAGTGGCGCACCTTGGCTGGCAGCGGCAATCAAAGAAAATGAATTTCTGAATTTCATTAGCGAAAGGCAAAAGGTGGAAAGATGGCGACAAAATGCGAGCGACCGCATTTGGCATTATCTTTGCGGTTGTCTGGGATCTCTGAGAGGATGGGATCAGTCCAAGCCAGTCGGAGGTAGAAGCGCTTACCTCAATTTGTGGTTTAGAGGCTCTCGAATCAATCGAGTGTGGGGGCTCTCGGAGCTTTATGAAACCCCGGCTGACAGCTGCGCTGACAGTTGCATTTGAATGTTCGAAGCGGCGGCAGCTACTGGAAATTACAATTCACAATTAATTGAGCTACATTATCAATCAGCGTAAGCCGATTCCTAGCCTAGAGTCGAAGACCAAACCCAAAACAATCAAAAGCGCAGCTGTCACACCTCCATCAAGTGAGAGCTCAGTGCGGGGGCGGGGAGTGGGTTCTGGGGATCATGATGATCGGCTTTCCGCTGGATGGAGGGATGGATGTGACTCATCAGGGCCCGATTCCTGTGGGATTGTCAACCCAATGGTTCATTAATTTGCTTCAATGATTCCGCATCGGATAAATCATATTTCAAGTGAGATTTCCAAAGAAGTTCGTCTCGAATCAATTAACTCTTTCGGCTAGGCCTATAAAAAACTCGTTCGTTGATTTTTGGGATTTGGAGAGACCGGCTTCGGGGGCCCAGGGGAAGAAGCACTCGGCGGACATACCCCGACATGCTCCAAAAAAGTTCCTTAACCTGTAAAAAACATTGGGGGCCGGCGATCGGCGATCACTAGATCGCTTAATAAGCAGCCTAGCTGTCTGCTCTTCGGAACGGACCCCGAGTCCCACTCCTTTTGCACCATCCTGTTGTTGTGTTTTGAAGCGCGAGCTCTCCTTTGTGGCAGCTCCGACAGTGCAGAGAGAGAAAATAGCTATCAGATCTGTAAAAAATATGTTAAGTGTGAGATCCGAGATTAAATAGCATAGTTTCTTTGGCTGCCCTGTTGATGGTTTAGATTCCTTTGAGGATTAATTAAGATTTTTATTATAAATCATTTTCATAATTTTAAAAATTCCTATACTCCCTTTCTCTCAGTGTCTGCGGCACTGGAATCTGCACCGTTTTAAGCATAAATCGCCGCAGGGCATGCGCCCGATATGCGTTCAACTCACTGAACTTGCCACGACTCCTGTCCCAGCCCCAGCGCTCCCTCATCCCCGGCTGCTTCCGATGCTCCTGCTGCTGGTGCTGCTCCTGCTGGAGCTGAAGCTGAAGCTGGAGCTGAAGCTGAAGCTGGAGCTGGAGCTGGAACTGAAGCTGCTCCACCTACTTCAACTCCGACATCTCGACTGTTACAGTTTCGCGCTGCGAGTTGCGAGTTGCTGCGAGTTGCCCGCCGACTGGCAAACATATATATTATTTAAATTTTTAAACGATTGATCGTCCTCCGCCCTGAGTGTGTGCCTGGATCGTCCGCCTCCTTCTTCCTTTTTCCTTCTTCTTTAGCACCGGTGCTCCTCCTTCTCTTGCCCCTCGTCCAGGTTCTCTTGCTCCTCCTGCCGCTCGTGATAGTTTGAGTTATTTAGAGCTGGCTGCTTTATTGCTCGGCCTGCATCCCCTCTCCAGGCTGAGGGCGTGTTCGCAGTCCACAGTCCACAGTCCAGTGCTCCGTTCTCCAGTCTCCACCGGAGTGCGTTCTTTGTGGCTTATAACAAAATGATTATGTTTTGCATATTGAGTGAAATTTGCATAAATGAGGAGCCGAGGCCAGGCCGCAGCACTGCTAAAACCAACTAAGAAACGCTCGTTGGGATCCCAGGCAACGGCATCCAAAT